>VDFB02205505.1:0-13138 GCA_007258455.2 Sequoia sempervirens | reverse complement strand
TTAAGGATTTTGGAAAATTCTAGTACAGGGGTTCTAGTAAGGACTTTCTGTTCATTGAGATTGACCCATTCAGCAAGAGTCCCCTTTCAGATCCATCTTGTCAGAGCCAACCGCGTGATAATGGCATTTAACCAATACCCACATTTATATCCTGACTGGAAATACTCTTGGTTTTAGAGTGTTACCGGTTGATTCGTTCCCTTGGGTGAGTACTTTTTCCCCAAGGCAAGCCCTCTAAGATAAAAAAAAGCAAGCAAAAACACAATCCGTAACTCGATCAATCTTTGATGGAACAAAGAAAGAGAATATACACAAAAATGCCCCTACTCACACTCGCACAAGATATTGTTCAAATTTTAAGCCCAAATCAAAGTGTGGAGGTGATCACTTTATCTTACGCCAAAATCACCAAAAAGGCCTTTTGATTCTCAAGATCACTTGGAAGCGCGAGAGAAGCGCATACATCCTTTTCAATGACTTTAGTTTAAGTAAGTAACCACAAAACAAGGCAAACACACATTCATTTTATCCTTCCAAAGCAATTGTTTGATTCGTTTTAAGCACCAAATGAAATATGAAGATTTCTTGTCCAATTTTTAGCCCAAAACGAAATCTAGTAAGTGCCTAAGCTTGAATTTTAACCTTTTGTGAATGGAAAAAATCAAATTGTTCTTTTTAGACCCAAACAAAAATTAGTGTCCTAGGAGCGAAAAGGTAACAATTTCATGAAAAAAGTGTTAAACAAACACTTAAAGAGTTTAAAACACTTCTGGAGTTTCAAAAAATCCTCCTCCTTTCAAGTTTTCCCTTGTGCCTTGTCTCTCTTCATTGTTCATTTGTACCTATTCCATATTACAAACAAGAGTTATGTATGTATTTGCAAAAGTATACACAAGATACGTCAATAATTTGAAGAAACCTTTTAAAGAGAGGAATAAAAATAAAATTATTTAGACAAAAAGCACATGAGCTCTTTATGATGTAAATGTCAATAAAATTGTTAATTTTACCCCCGCTTTTATAAAGGAACAATTGATTTTTAAAACCTTGTGTAAAACCCAAATGACACCCTTAGTATGTATCATAATCATTTGAATTCATAGATGACACATTTTAGCTTTCCTTTAAGACATTCCATTCAATAGTTCATATGTCCTAATCACCATTTCATGTTTTTCCTATTACTTTGACTTCAAATAGACTTGATTGATAATCCAATGCAAAATAATTGTTAGTAGCTTTCAATCTGGGTTTCAAAATCAGCATAGCACACAATTAATTTGATAAAAGAAAACAATCCAAATCTATCCTATCAATGCCACCCATAGATAGAAATAAATACGCAGGAACTGATGTACACTAAAAGACAACAAAAATGCGTACAATCAGAGCATAAATGTAGAGGCAATAGAAATAACTACGTAGGAACAAGTGTTGCAACGTAGGTTATGATTAACAGTGAATGAAATACAGATGTAGGAGTGCAATCAAGAAAATTAAATTGTTTGACAAGATATTTCAACAAGATGTTTATCCTACAGACTGAAAGGATTGGAGGATCTACACAAAAGATGTATGAAATTTTCAAGCAATAAATGCGCAAATCTATGGTTTTGAAAAATGCAAGCAGTGTACGTGTCAAAAACTCAGATCTTTAATACCAATATCCAGCAAACCATTTCCAACGCATTTAAAACAAAATAGAAACTATAATTAACAAATGGAAAAGATCCTGCGCATTTTATTCAAATTTTGAGTGCGAAATCCATTTGAAAAGGTCCAACTTTCAAGCAAATACATTTAACAAGTATAAAAGATGTGCCCAAAAGTCAAGAGAAAGTAATTGCGCCGCTCCTTCTCCTCTTAAATACGCTGCCCCTGCCTTCCTATCTTGATCCTTGCACAAAACGAAAGAAAAAAGATCTTTGTTGGTTTGTATAGCATTTATTTCTCCATAACATTATACAGCAATCACCAAAGAGAATGCAAATATTAAATGCAAACATTAGGTGTGAAGCCAGCAATCACCAAAGAGAACGCAAATTTCTGAACATGAATAGCCACTTTGTCAGGAGTTTTCAAATCAAATGTCATCGATGGAATGTAATGATTGTAAAGTTTGCACATAATGGATTTGTTGAACAGGCTTTCAAACATTTTCAAGATAATTCTATTCATAGGTGAAAACTCGTGAGGACTACAGCCAAAGAAAAGTTTTTATGACAAGAAAGTTAGAAAATTTCAAACAAATGCAAACATAGCCAAAATGGGAGATTGCAATAGGGTCTGGTGAATGATAGGGACATTCATCAACGCATAATAAAAGGTGTATCTTTGTTCGCTTTCTTGAAAGATGATGCTTATCTACTTTCTTTTTGATAGACTACCTGAAAGAGACATCAACTGATGGTCTGCGCAGTAATATGAGTTTAGAAATTCTCAAGCAAATACCATTGTCAGGTGTAAAAAGAAAACCAACAGATAAAAGCTGATGACATTCAAGTTCCCGAGGTTATAATTCAAATATCCTGACAACCATCAGCGAGTATAATGTTGATAAACATGTTCAACATTAAACACACATTAATCATAAAGAAAAAAAAGAAAAAAGGAGACATGCCATCGAATAAAATGTTCACAACATAAATCATGAATGAATCAACAAAAGTAGATACAACGTAAATCATTCCTCGGAGATAAAATACTCGCTTCTCGTAATCAGAATCTGTTGAAACATTGTAATGTTTGAAGTATTGACCAAGATTAGCGCATATTTGGAAGTGATGGTTTGTTTATGAATCAATAAATTTTAAAATACTTTGTGTGAAAAACAAAAAGTCATGTTCTAACCATAGTACTCAAAATTGATTCAAAGAGTTGAATGTAAGTATACTATTAAGAAAACTAAACTTCCAATATTTAGCCAAAATGTGTGTTATAATCGTATGTAAGAAGATAAAAAAACTAGCATGTTGTAAATTTATTTTCTTTGTCAACAAACAAGAATGCAAACTAAAGAAACATTTCCTAAAAAAAAAACTAATCTAGAGAAAACATCTTCAAACATGAGACCAACTGCATGCCCTCCTTATAGCAATAACCAACGTGAGCATCCATTAGAAATATACAAATAACTAAACTTCATGCAAGGGTTAGTATTTCACAAATCCTTCAAAATGCTCCTATGAAATACCTTGTAAATGCTTCAAAATACAACAAATGATAAGAAAAGACTAAAAGCATTATGAAAGCAACCACAAGTTACCTATTCCATAGTGGATTGGTGTCACATGTGCTAGTGACCCTTTCCCAACCCTTGCTAAGAAGCCAAAATGATGAAATGAAAATGGAGATGATGAGCAAGATGAGTTCTCAAATCAAGAGAGTAACCTTGCATAAAAGTTGTGATCCATAAATGAGAATGAAGGCCTTCTTTTATAGATTTTCTTGATGATATATTGGCCAAGATGGTGAATGTGGGACTAAAAGATCCACCAATGAGCCAATGGTTGGTGCAAGATTTGGGAAGAGTGCCCATGAGAGGGAAAAGTTTGAATTCAAATTTTGCAATAAATTTTGAGAGGGGACAAGAAAAATAGAAATAAATGCAAATGTTGAGGGACAAATCAACCCGCTATGTTGAGGGAAAATGAGGGTTTTAATAAAATGAATAAAAATTGATTTTATTTGGTGCAAGTGGAGATATCTAGAGAATGCGGAGGAGATTAGTATTTAATCATGGTTAGATTAAATAAATGATGATTATGTTAGTTTAATGATGACAGTTGGTTTGATCTGACTTTGATATTTGATTTATTTAAATCAGAAAATGATGGAATATGATTTAAGATTTGATTTACATGGATGTTTGATTTATTAAAAGATTGATGATAATGTTTTCTTGATCTTAAATAAATGACTTTAGGAGATGGAGATTAATGAAATTACTTGATAAATGAATGAAGGTGAATCTAATCAATCGATGAATGGACCTAATGCGACATCTAGTTTAGTTGATGAATGAACCTGATCAAATGCAGAATGTTAATTTTGCATGTCTGATGTAAGGAAGCCTCCTAGGAAAAACAAAACATGGAATACTGGGTCCAATATTGGAGTTGTCCCTACTCCATTGGACCAACCTTCCAATCAGGATAAATCCTCAAGTTGTGTGTACTTAGCTGAGGTGGCCTTGTCAAGATGGTGCAAACTCCATAAAACAAATCAACACTTTGAGCTAAATTGTCTTGAATTCCAAACTGTTGCATCTATCTTCTAGTATGAAGTTCAACAAGCTAAAAATAGCTCCAACAACTAGGAAATGGTACAATCTATCCCTTATGACACTTCGATATTGGTGTTGAATCATGCTCCTTTCCAATGAAGTGAAGAAAATGGACCAAAACAAGAAGCAAGTGAACAAGATGCAAAATCAATACAACTATGCAATGGAGATGAAATTTGACAGTTGTTTCATGATAGCACTAAGAATGATAATGGTCCTTTAGATGAAGAAGAAATAGGCATTGAAGAGGTTTAGATGTTCCACCAATGTAGAAGACTATATGATTTGAGGAATAGGCAAGTTGAAGGTCCATTCACCACTACAATTCCTCCAAATAACTTTTCTACACCGCCTGATCCTCATGCTATTAAAAATTCATCTTATCCTCATGTGCCAATGTAATATCTTTCAAAAGGAGGAAAATTTGATCTCTCAACTGGAATGAACATTAATGCAGACAAAGAAAAGTTGGTAGACTATTCCAAGGACACCCTTGATTATATGAGCACATAACAATTGGGTGAGTATGTAGCTGAAGAAATCAAGAAAATGAAGGTAAGCCTCTCTACTTTTGAATTGTTAAGGGTTCTTGCTATTAGAAATACAATCCTAGGAGCTCTTAAGGCCAAAGTAGTCTCTTAGGATAGGACAATCAATGAAACAGCTAGAAATATTTCTGGCTCGGAGATATCAAAAGACCAAGGCCAAGGATAGTCTAAGGACATGGGAAAAGAAAATGATCAGAGTTAGGTTGCACAAGTTGATGCTCTTGTGAGTTTATTTCAAGGAAAGACTGAAACCACTCCTTTTTTTCTTTCTATTTGCATCTTTGGAAAAAACTTGTATAATTTCCTCCTAGATTCGAGAGCCTCCACAAATGTCATGCCCTTTGTTGTTTGCATATCCTTAGGAATTATTTCTACAAATCCTCAATGAAAGGTAACTTAGTTGGATAAGATAGAGGTGAATGTAGTATGAGAACTGAATATGATTCCCATGCAAGTTGTGTCATACCCTGGGATCCAACAGATCATCAACATTCAAATGGTAGATATCCCTGATGCATATGTTCTGATATTAGTTAGGGATTTCACTAAGGCATTAAATGGATCTATGTCAATTGACCATTCTCACGTGTGGCTTCCTTGGAAAGGAGTACCAAACCATATAGGAATTGAGAGGGAACCAAGGATGAAGTATGTGATTATTGAATATCAAAATACTTCTAATGAGGTATTAATATCTAAAGCTAGCTTAGGGAATTATGTACTGGTAGCCACCCACAGGAACTAGGCATAGATGAAATCCTCATGCTGCAAGATGTGCCCAAGGAGCTCACTCAAGAATCTAATAGTACTAGAGCATTGGTAGCATCAATAGAAGAGGGGGATGACCAAGAAGATGGCTAGATCAACCTATTATAAAAATTCCAAGAGTTTATTCAAAAATGCATAGAAGATCAAATCCAATGGGGTAGAGATATGAACTTTGAAGAATTTCTCCTTCCAAACTCATGTAGAGTTCACAATGCTTCTCACCCTGAGTTAGAATGTTGTCTATGCCAAAAATTAGTGGAGCAAATAAAGAGCTACATTAACCCATATTCAACTTTTAGGATAAATGTGCAAAGTTTTTAGGATGATCCTAAGGGAAAAAGACCAATGTCCCAAGAGGAGTCCTTGAGTAGTAGCAGAAATAATGAGGAAAAATCAAAAGGTTCAAATGCTATTGGTTGTTGGACACTCAGATTTGATAGATCCAAGTCCAAGCAAGGAGCTAGGGCTAGGTTTGAACTAATCAGTCCCAAAGGTAAAAATTTCTTTGCTACTTATAGAGTTAAGTTCAATTTCACTAATAATGTTATTGAATACAAAGCCTTAATTCATGGGTCATTGATGGATTTGAGAAAGAAGGTCAAGATCTTACAAGTCTTTGGGGACTCCGAGTTGGTAGTTAGGAAAGTCAGAAAGTAGTATTCATGTCATGAAAAAAGAATGACCAATTATAGGCATAAACTATGGGATTTAATTGAGGTTTTTGATTCTTTTAACATTCAACTAATACCTCAAAGTAAAAATCAATCTGCATATGCTTTAGCACAAGCAGCAAGTACATTGCAACCCTTGTCACTCTCAGGATTAAAGAAGCTCACTGTGGAGCTCACTCTAGTACACTTAGTGCTAGATAATGCAACCAATTTTTAAGTATTTGAAGATGACAAGCACATTCTAGATTTCATTACAAGTTTTGATGTATTCATTGCTCAGATAATTGATGAAGTAGAGCCCCAAGATGCCAAAATGGACTTGGAAGGAGTCATCAACCTAAAAATAAACACAATCCCTAGAGGAATGATATAGCTAGAAAGGATCTTCGATCTAGATAGAATAAAGGATCAAGAACAACAAAACAAAATTGCCTCCATTAGCAGCCATTGTGACACATATAATATGGAGACTTCAGATGATGTTAAGAATGTTTTCATTGGGAAGGTGTGTACTCTAGAAGAAAGGAGGGGATAATAGATGCACTTCATGTATACTAAGATGTCATAGCCTGGAGTTATGAAGATCTAAAAATGTATGATACTTCAATCATTACGCACAATATTCCTCTCAAGATGGGTCCCAAGCCATTTAGGAAAAGAAAGAGACCAATTAATGCCCTATTGGAACCAATTTTCCAAAAGGAGGTTCAAAAATTGCCGTCAACTCACATCATTTTTCTAGTCAGTCATTCCACCTTGGTGGCCAACTGGGTCCCAGTAAGAGAAAAAATGGAGAAATCAGGCTATGTGTAGACTTTAGAAATCTAAATTGAGCCTTAGGAAAGTACAATTTCCCTATCCCATCATTAGATGAAGTGTTAAAAATTGTCAATGGATCCCAGATGATGTCCTTATTGGATGGTACTTAGGGTACAATAAGGTTATGGTGTAGTACGAGGACAGACATAAGAATTCCTTCACTATGAAATGGGGAACTTTTAAATATAGGAGGATGACTTTTGAATTAATAAATGTAGGGGAAACCTTTCAAAGGGCCATGGACATTTCCTTCAAGGATATTATCAGTAAGTGTATCATCATCTACATGCATGATTTGACTATTTTCTCAAAGAAAAGAGGTGATCATGTTTCATATTTATGTAAGGTATTCCAGAGATGCCGAGAATTTGGTATTTCACTCAATCCTAAGAAATGTATCTTTGGAGTAACTGAGGGGAAGTTGTTGGGCCATGTTATTTCAAAAAATGGCATATCTATTGATCTCGAATGAATAGAAGCCCTATTGAAAATACCTCTAACTAGTGAGAAGGAGATTAAATCTTTCTTCTAGAAAATTAATTTTGTTAGGAAGTTTATTATTAGGTTTGCAAATATAGTTAAACCTTTGAATGTTATGCTAAAACAAGATGCAAAAATTGAATGGAATGTTGAAGCAAAGGAGGATTTTGTAGAGATTAAGAGGGAAATATCTAATGCCCCGGTGTTGGTGAGTTCAAATTATTCCAAGCCCTTTTATATATACTCATTTACATATGATCATTCTTGTCCTAGCATGTTGACTTAGAAATATGATCAAGGAAGTGAGGACCCTATAGCCTTCATAAATGCTCCATTAAAAGATGTAGAATTAAAGTACCCTAGTGTAGAAAAAAAATTCTATGCATTGGTCATAGGTGTGAAGAAGTTCTGACACTACATCCTGAGAAACAAAGTCTTTGCAATAGTGCTTGACCTTGCAGTAAAAATTCTACTGATGTAGAATGAGTTGGGGGAACAAAGGGAAAAATGGGTTACAATGTTGCAGGAGTATGACATCGAAATACTACCTATGAAAGTTGTGAGAGGGAAAGGATTGACTAAGACTATGGCTGAAATTGGTCTCGATATCACAGCCCAACAATACCACCTCCAAGACATCTCTCCTGATGAATGGTATGATGATATTGTCTATTATATGTTGAATTATAAATTTCCTCCTCATCTCAACACGATATAGCAAATATTCTTACACCTAAAGAGTGATAGATATATATTGAAAGGGGCTATCTTGTATACGAAGAAGCATGAGAGCATCTACCTTTGTTGTCTTGGGAAAGAAAAGGTTGCTTGGGTGATGACAAAATTTAATGATAAGTATGGTACAAGCCATGGCTCTAGACCAATTGCTATAGACCAAATTTTAAGAGTAGGATATTATTGGTTGACTCTATTTAAGGATACACATAATCATGTAAGAACCTACCATGTACGTTAGACTGTAGCTAGTAAGGAGAAGCATTCATCACTTCTGCTACAACTGGTGATTGAGGTAAAACAATTCATGTAGTGGGGGATTGGACTTCATTGGTCCAATTAACCCACCTTCATCTATAGGACACAAGTATATTCTTACCATAACTAATTATTTTACTAGATGGATTGAAGTCCTTGCCTATAAGTAGTGTACTTCTAAAGTAGTGATCAAATTTTTGGAATCAAGTATTATAAATCATTTTGGTTGTCCAAATGCTCTAGTTTGTGATAATGGCCCTACATTTTCTTGATTAAAGTTTTTGGGATGGGAATTTGATCATGGCATCATTATTAAGTTTTCTTCTAACTATTACCCATAAGGAAATTGTTTGGCTGAGTCTACAAACAAGAACCTTTTGACAGTCATCCACAAACTATTAGAGATAAATCCTAAAGATTGGTATAGCCAGCTTAGATTTTCTCTTTGGGTAGATTGTACTAGACACAAATCCTCCCTAGGAACCTCTCCTTATCACCTTGTGTATGGTCTTGAGCCAATATTTCCAATCTAGCTAAAAATCCCCACCTTGCAATTCATTAATGATTACTATGATGAAGGGGATAGATGTGAGGCTCATCTGGCCAAGCTTCTACACCTTGAGGAGAAGAGAGATGAATCATTAGATGACTTTACTAATCACCAAGGAATTTTCAAAAGATGGTTTGATCGAAAATCCAAGGTGAAAGAATTTATAATCTCTGATCTAGTATTGTATTGGGACAAAGCACACAATAAAAGGGGAGAACATGGAAAATTTGACAAGCTTTGGCTTGGATCCTTTCAAATTTTAGAAATATTGGGAGACAATGCTTTCTACTTGAAGACCCTCAGTGGAGAGGATGTCCCATTTCCCATCAATGAGCAATATTTGAAGCATTACTTTGTAGCATCAACTTTTTTCAGCTCTCCCTTGTAAATAGTTAGTTTAGGTGTTGGTTTCTTTTGGGTTTGCTTTTGCTTTTGCTTTGGTTGGTCTAGTTTACTTTTCTTTGCTTTTTTTCTTTTGGTTAGTGTAGATCTACTTTAGTTTAGGTTTGGGCTTGGTTTTTCTTTTCTTCTCTAGTTTTGGGTTCCCCTATTCTCTTTTGGGAGTGTCGTACCTACACAACAACCATTTCATTATCAAGGATTGTTCTAAGTATTTCCTTTACAAACTTTAATCATCCTTCAAGGATAAGTTAGTGGAAGTCCTTTATTCAGTGTCACATGTGCTAAATGCTTAAATTAGATGAGTCCTTGGATTAAGTTAGTTCTAGAATGTCCTCAAGTCTCATACTTACACACACATCTTAAGAATCTGGAGGTTGTTGAAGGTTCCTTGTGAGGTCTAGTTAAGTGAAAAATCCTATTTATGCTTCCATTCCATTGTGGTTCTCAACCCTAAAATTGAACTTTGTTGTTCATAGGTTGAAATGAAAAGTGAAAAGAAAAGAATATCAAAATACAAAATAAAGGAAACTGATGAAAAATCAAAGAAGTGAATTGAACTTATCATGAGAATATACGAATATCTCTACTGAGGCTATGGATGCTGGCTAGCAGGTAGAGCTATGTTTAGGAGAATCACATTGATAACCTCATTGAGGGATATGGTTTCTTGGCTAGTAGCAAGGCTCTATCTGAGTTGTTAATGAAGTTAGAGACTCTACATGGCTTGACTTAACTTGACCTCGGTTTCCTTGCAATAGCTAAGGAGGAAATTAATGCATTTGCACCTGCTGGGACTTCAACATGGGAGACCTACACGTCCATCGACTCACGAAACTTTGTTTATATGGGTGACCTTATCTTGAACCAAAGCTAGAGTTCTAGGTTCTTGATTATAGTTTGTCATCAAAATTCTCTAGAGCATTTCCTTAGTAGAGTCGCCATTTGTTGTGCACTTTTTGCACACATTCCCCAACAGAGGTAGGGACCCTCTTTTACTTACTTTGTTTTCTAGTTTTTCTTTAGGTTTGACCTTTTCCCCTTAAGGGATAGGTTTCTCAGTTTTGGTTTTTGCTTCACCCAGGCATTCAGTGTCTTATCTACACTCAAGGTGTTTTCTTTTTTGTGCAACATCATGATCGTAGTCTGGCTCTTAGAAATCTGCCTCAACTCAAATTTTCACTTAGAGATTAAAATTGATAGAGTCTGGGAAGAGGCTTGGAATATATCTAGCCTACCTTGGATTTTTTGACTTGGGCTCACTTCAGAGAATCCGGGGTTCCTTGGATTCCCCAAAATCCAATATGCCAGGAGATTTCGTTGTCCCTTGGATTTTCTGAATCCTCCTTGCCTTCATTTTTTTGAGGTTTTCAAATGTCTTTTAAAGCATTTATGGCATGTGCTAGTGGGTTCTTAATGTGAAATGGGTGGGTATAACTATAAATCATGGTGTATTTATTATCATTTTAACGTTGTGTTTATTCGACATTGAGAGGACTTGCTCCCATCCTGCGATTTGTCAAACCCTAGAGTGAAGGTCGTGTTCTTGAGTGGTTGTGAATTTCTTGAAATCTTTCATTGGATTCCTTCTTCCTGTGCATCATTTCAAGGTAGGATATTCTTTGTGCCTTCGATTGAGTCTCGTTTCATGGTGATTTGATCTACTTTAAGCTTAATGAGGGATTTCTTATGGGGTGTGTTTTGTTGCATACAAATTTTGAATGAGCAGATCTAATTGTTCTGGTATAATCGTTTAGGGTTTCTCATTCTTTAAGTATGCATTCAATTGATTTTGGTTAGGACATTGATTTGAATGGGATACTAGGACTCGGTAAGGTCTTCAGAATTTTCCCTTTTGATTGTGCTTTCATGTTGACATTTAGATCATAGGGTGTCGCCCTTCTTTGAAACTCAATTTAGAAACCCTAGTTTCTCAATTTCTAAGTCAACCAGCGAAGTCGATGAATGAGTAAACGATGTCAAAGGATTGTTTTAAAAAATGTTTGATCTAGGCTTCAATGCAAAAAATTGACAGGATTCACAAGCTCAACCAAGCAAAGTGATCATAATTACATTTCTAACAAGGAACAAGTTCGACACTTAGGAAATTTTTGAGTTTGTGTAGACGTCAGAAATTATGAGGTAGCTAGGATTTTCCTAACCTTAATCTGCTTGGGGAATCCGGCTTCCCTCAAAATCTCTAAATCCTTCATACCCTCAAAATTTTGAAGCCTATGTTATGACCCTGCATTGTTGAAAAGGGTAAGCTTGAAGATTTCACAACTTGGAGTAATGATACGATACCCTCGGCCAATCCATCTCACCGTGGATTTTTCGATGTTTAATTCCTTTAGAAAATCCACTCTGTCCTAGATTCTTCGAATCCGATCTAGTGGTAAAATCCTAAGACTGTGAAAAATTAGGGTATCCCTCCAAGGTGATGATATTGTGGGTGCATTTTGTGAAAACTATGAACTTAGCTATGATAAAAAATTCATAAAAGCACCTAAGACTACTTGATCTGTTAAGGTGGGCACATTTAATGATTCTTTGAAGAATCCATTCTACCTCAAAATTCTCAAGCTCCAATTTGGTCGGAGAATCTGCCCTAGGGTGGATTTGTCGAGGTTTCTTTAACGACTCCAAATTCCAAGTTTTAATGATAAATGAGCTTGCAAATGAGGTTATATGATATTCATCATTGAAATTTTGTTCTTTGTGGGCATGTAAAAATTTACATCATGCATAATCATATTCCGTTTCATCAATAAATCAGGACTTTATTTAAATCAAATCCAAATCATACATTTTCCATCATTTTCTGATTTAAATAAATCAATTATCAAAGTCTTGAAAGTCAAATCATCTAATCAGCATTAATCGGCATAACCATCATCTAATCTTGATCTAATGTTAATCCCATCCCACTTGCATTATCTAGATCTAGCCACTTGCACAATAAATCAGTTTTATTGATTTATTAAAACCTCATTTTCTTTCAACATGACAAGTCAAAAGCAGCGGGGCATTTATTGTCTTCTTTCTTGTCCCCCTCTCAGAATTATTGCAAATTTGAATTCAAATTTTCCCTCTCATGGGCACTCTTCCCAAATCTTGCACATGCATCAACCACTCACATGATGACAAGTGTCCTCAACTCATTGGCTTGTTTTTTATCCCACATTGCTCTCTCATATGCATTCTTTCAACTTGATAATCTATAAATGAGAGGCTTCATCCTCAAGAAAATCCTTCACAATCTCTTCACAAATCCATCATCTTTACAACTTGATGCAAGGTCATTCTCTTTGAGAACTTGATCTTGTCCATTTAGCATCTCCATATCCATAGCAATTTCATCACTAGCTAATCAATCAAGGGTTGGGAAAGGGTCACTAGCACATGTGACACCAATCCAATATGAGATAGTTTGCATCATGTTTTCTTATGCTTTTGCTTTAGATCCTTGTCATTTGTTTTCATTTTGAACATGATGTATTATTTCATAAGGATGTTGAATATCTTGACTTGTTGTCGAAATACTAACGATTTTGCAGGTTTCATTGTTGGATTTCTAACCACATTTTGCAGATTTTAACATCCACAAAATGGCGCTAGAAGGAGG
>VDFB02205503.1:0-20884 GCA_007258455.2 Sequoia sempervirens | reverse complement strand
CTCATTAACGTCATTCGAGCACACCAAATTTAGATTCTTTGGGTAATGACTTTAGAAGAATTGCTATCTCTACTCAAGGGGATCAGTAGTGAGTGTCTTCGGGCATGATACTGTACCCTGCAGTATATCAAGTAACGGCCAAAGAACGGTTGGACACTAAGACAAAAGGTTTTTTAATATGGGCATTCTGTTCATAGGGCATGATCCATGCAGCGAGAGTCCCCTTTCGGATCCATCTTGTAAGAACCACACGCGTGATTCTTCGGCTTTCCCCAAGAATCTACTTTTATATACCAGTTGGAAGTCTCTCGGTGTCAGAGTGCTACCGGTCTGAGTCATCTTGGGGTGAGTACTTTTTCCCACTAGAATAGGCCCAAGTTCTAGTGTTAGTAACCGTTTCTCTTACACCTAGGAACACCCGAAAGCGCAAGGGGAGAGGATACTTCGATTACTAAGTCGTGAGGGTAATAACATACAAAAACGGGTCTGGTTTTCTGATCACCGAGTTTTCACAAGGTGAGAGCATACTCACCTACCATTTTGCAAAAACAGTCATGCAAATTTGAAGACATTGTTCTTTTTAATTGCACTGAAAGTAAGTGTGTACTAATCTAAGAAAAATACAGGCACAATGTTTTATTGTTAAGTCTTCGACGTTCGAACCTACAAGGCCACACATTAGGAGTTTGAATTTTTGCCTTTGACCCACGAAAAGTAACCTCCAAATGCTACAAATGAAAGTTAGTACCACGAAAACCTAACTAGCCAGAATGCAAAAGAACCAGAATAAAAAGAATCAAAGAAAATAGCAAAAACCTGAATGCAAATAACAGAAAATGTTACCAATCAAATGCGTCACGATAGAGCGAATACGTCTCTCTGTTTGTGAAATGCAGCTCGGGAATTCAATTGCGGCTTGCTAGACTACGATTGCAACACGACATAGCGATTACAGTGTTTCGGTGTGCGAATGCGTCATGAAACATCAGATGCATCACGATTTAAGAAAACAACTGCATCACTCTATACCTATACCTGCAAAAATAACAGAAAACACACAAAACCGTACAAAAAAAAAAGGAACAAAGTTGAGTTCACCAATGTATCTAAGGGTTAATTTTCAGGTTAGATTAAGGTTAGCAAATTAATACAAATTAAGAAACCCAAAGAAATTACAAAATACAATGGAAGTAAACATAAACAAAACAATTATACTAGCTAATTGCTGAGACCTCCATTATTCACTTTTGTAACACCTTCTAACTTGCTGGTTGATGTGTTGCCCTAAGATCGAACATGCGAGTAATCCTTGACGAAGACCTACACAAGCTTTGAAGGATTTTCTTCTAAAATGCCTATGCCTATGACAATATTATTGAAATTCCTATGCCTAAAATGTGCCAAGACTAAGTGGAATAAGCTAATAAAATGTTGCAATGTATGTAAAATCTCTAAGTATGTCAGTGAGTAATCTAAAAATGAGAACAAAATAGCATTTTATAGAAAATTCCATTTTGAATGGAAGAACGAGATTGACTTTTGACAGAGACCTAAAATTAGAGGCCCAGATTAAATTTGATAATCCCTAATTAGGGTTAGGGAAAAATAATTGAGTGGTCGAGATTTCATCTAAGAGAATCGAATCGGTGGTGGAGAATAAATGAGATAATTAATTCAAAAATAAAGATTTTCAAAAATCAAGAAGATAAGAGTTGAACTGAAGATCAGATTTGGAAAATCAAGAATCTGCCCGATTACTTGATTTTTGGAGGAAAGTTACCAATTTGAATTAAATTAATTCCAAATATGGATTTTGTGAAATAATAAATAATCGATTTTCAGATTATTTACCAAAATGGACTATCAGTTAAGAATGTGATGACATTTTAAATAATTTTATTTATTTAAAATGAAAGGAATATTAATTTTGACAATTAAATAATTAAAGATAATTATTTAATTTAGTAGATAAGATTAATTAATTAAATAAATTAATCACTTCATTTAATTATGACAATTAGTGAAATATTAAATAAATAACTAAAACTTATTTATTTAATAATCCAGAAGAAATGACTGAAGTAGGGTGATTAAATAAATTAAGAAATTTATTTAATTAAGGGAAGATTTAGACAATTAATGACGTATTTAATAAATAAATAAAATTTATTTATTTAATAGTCATGAAGAATAAAAGGACATGAATTAATTAAATAATTATGAATTATTTAATCAATAGTCGAATGTGGACCAAAGACATAATTAAATGTCATACTTATGCTAGGACGAAAGTGGCAAAATAGAGCTTGCAGGCCTAGGTCATTTTTAAGTTTCTACAAATATTTTCTTTCTTCTTATTCGATTCCTACTCTTTTCGTCTATATCTCTTATTTCTACTCGCCAAATTGCTAACAGTGATTCTTCATAATATATCCTTTCTCTTCCTTATTCGACGCCTTCTTCTCTTATTTTGTCCTTCCCTTCAACCACTGAATCAATTTTTTTGTGCAAAATATCTTCCTTCCTTTCTTTTGATTCCCCTCACATTATTTACACCCTCTCACGTTGAGAAGAGATGTGCTCTTTAGGAAAGTAATGTTCTTTCTGTTTGATGAGTCACCCAGCCTTGTTTTGGTATATATTTTAATGAATTTTATGTACATGTTTATTTTAATATGTTTATAGTTATGTGTTCTTCAATATTTATGTGTTATATGTTAGTCAATATTTATACTTTTATTTTGATATATTTATATTTACATGTTATTCAATATTTATATATATATTTGTATTTACACTCTATTTAAATATATTGATATTTATATTTAGAAATATAATGATAATGAATTTGTTAACGGGTATTTTACTAATTATAATGAATTTGTTAATTATAATTATAACGACTGTTCGGTTATTTTTATATTTCAGTATTATCATCTGGGGGGACATGACAATCCTCCCCACTCAAATTTCCTTGTCCTCAAGCAAATAATTTTTAACTAAAATCTTTCTTTAATGTCGTATATCAAGATGAGATTTAGAATTATGTCATATACCTATATGATGTTTTATGAAGAGGTTTCTCATTTATTTGACAAGGAAACCTCGAGGATTTTAGGGCATATTACAATTCTCACTAGGGAGATTAGTCTTCCATGAAGGTCCAATTGTTTATGGGATTTTCTTCTTTTGAGTGAATGCTTTTGAGATCTCCATAATTGTACTTGGTTTTCTTGTTAGAATTTCTTTCTACTTCTTCCTCCGACATTGCCTCTATGTTACGTATTTGGATTCCTTTTCCACATTTGTGTCCTGATTCCCAGTTCTGTTGGCATTTGTATCACAAACCTCTCTCTTTTAGGTCACTTTGGTTACAAAAATGTCCCACCTTCCATTCACCTTTGCATTTGTGACATGTTTTCCTATTTCTAACTTCATCTTGTTTACAAATATGACCCTATTCCCACTTTTCTTTATAGTCATAACATATTCCTCTCCTCCAAAGCTCTTCTCGATTGTTATGAGAAAGGAATGTTCCTTTGTGCTTGTCCTCCCTATAGAAGTGTTTTTCTTTTGACGTTGTTTTATTTGAGAAAGATTTTCCTCTTGTTTGGGCCATATCTAGTCGAGTAGCCTTGAGGATTGCCTCTTGAAGTGAGGAGGGGTCTAGAACACTTACTAGGGCATGGGTGGCATCTGACAACCCTTCTATAAAAACCTAAGTGAGTCTATCCTCGGGTATTCCTGGGACCATTATTTATATCCTTTGGAATTCGGGAATGTACTCCTCCAGGGTCCCTCTTTGTCTTATTTTGGTTAGGTTCCTAAAATATCTTTGGGGATGGGTTTTTTCAAATCTTCCAATGAGTCATTTCTTGAAGGTCTCATAAGCCTTGACATTTTTGTGATCTTGGGTAATTAGGCCATGATGCCACTAGTCATGTGCCCCCCTTCTAGATGTAGTATTGCAAATGTAATGGCATCTTTCTCTATCATGGGACAAAGAGTTAGGTAGGTTTCTAGCTTTTGTAACCATGCATGGGCTGTAATTTTTCTCTACCCATCAAAGTTCAGGATGGAAAACTTTCCTATTGTACTTTGTATATCTTTGTTTGGGCGATTGTTTCTACCCCTATGATCATTTTTCATCGCAAACTCACATTATGCCATGAAAGGAATGATTCTTCGAACTTTGGGATCAAGTCCTAGGTGCTGCCACAATAGTGGTTTATAATTTTGGAGGAATCATTTTTGCTAAAATCACATATTTTTAGAAAATATAATGATTTAAGCCTTGAAAACCCATTTAAAGAATTCCAATTGAAGAGGTTTGATAAACTACCTTAAATAAAACCCCCTTGGATAGAACCCCACTAGTTTTAAACCATACCTATAATGAAGTCTCCTTTACACCTATCAAAATGCCGATAAAAAACAACTTTTGATTTACCTTTTGGGGGATCAAATGAATTCATTTAAAATTTATTTTTTGTAAGTATGTAGTCATTATTATAAGCTTTCCAAAAAGTATAATTTTAAATAAATTTAATTTAATTATTATATTTATTTTTTATTTACGAATGTAGGTTTTTACCAAAATCAAGCTCTGCTCGACATGTAGAAAATAAGATTATTAAAAAAATTTAAAATATTAGTGCACTAGATATTAAAGTCCTTGATCCAACAAAGAAAAAATTGAATTTCGATACATACAAAAAAATTCTATATACAAAAAAGTTATATGTTATAATGGTTAAAGTATGTGTGAATTATAATTGGTTTGAATTTGAACTTGATTAAAGAAAAATATTCAATAAAAATACTCCAACTAAGTGAAGCACTAGATAAAGTTCCAAATCTAAATTGAAAGAATTATAATTTTATCCTTCATGGAAAAAAGTTATGCATTATATGGTGAGTATCACTTTTTAAAAATGTTGTTTTATGAAAAAATTAGTTTTGAGGGAGATGGAAAGAAGTAACTGATTCCAAAATTTTGAAAAAATATTTAGAATCTATAGACAAATGTCATGAAATCTAGTTTGCATCATCTTCAAATTTGTTTAGCTGCTATAGGTGTCTTAAAGAAGATTTAGTTAAAAAAGATTTAGTGTCTAATTTCCACAAAATTGTAAACTACCATTAGGGATCACCTTCCATATTCTAAGGCGAGTTCACGTGCATTTGGATTGTTAATCCTTCCATTTTCCCCTAAAGAGTTTTCTTCGGCCAAGAAATGGGGTCCATTGGTACTTGGGATTGATCCTATTGTAGCATTATGATTACTTTCAAATTGGCTAGGGGTGCTTTCCCTTTCATGTCTTGTATTAGGTCTAAGGTTGTTGTTTATGTTTTGAAGGGCTTGGAGCATCGCCTAGCTAGTTTGTTCTTTCTTTGCATGAATGCTCTCAATTCCTGCTCCATAGTCCTCTTCTTTTCTCTTTCTAGGCCCTTAAAGTTCGTTGGCTTGGTTGCATCAACTATTATCCCTCAAGCTAGCAAGATGGTGCTTGATACCACTTGTAATGTCCCCTTTTTGGGATAACCCTAAATCTTCCCTAATTTTCAATTTCAAGTGATCACCTTGGTTTTGGGGATGTTTATGGAGCGAGTAGGCCCTGCAAAAATAGAGTTAGAGAATATTTACAAGATAATATTAATTAGAATGCATATAAGAAAATAAAAGAGAGCATGGTTAGGGATACAACTACTTGTTTAGACCTGCAAATATGTTAGTAGGCCCATTTATAAATAAAGAAAACATCATTTTATAAGTATATTGAATCTTCTTTAGATTTTCCTAATTCATTCTTTCTTGTGCATAATGGTCCGATAGGGTTCCCAAGAAACCCTCTACCCTAGGCTGAAGATTAGTACACCCCTCTTGGCCCCATGACCCTTTCCATCCATGTGGGGTGGTGTGCCTAGTGAGGCGTCCTACCACCGTTCCCCTTTATCAAAACCATTATCGCTTAATCACCAATGTCCATAATGCATTGTGGAAGCTTTAATCATAATAGGACTTGGATGAGACACATGATAAGTTTGCTTGAAGTTGTCCATCTAAGCGCAAGGGCATGATCGTCTAAACAAGACAACCCACCCCTCGGCACCAAGCAACAGTAACATCTAGACCAAGAAAATTCCACCCTTGGAGTGGCATACTTAGTGGCTACACTTGTACCTACTTTTCCTATCCATGATGTCTTACCAATCCTCCTTATGATTGAGACTCCTTGAATCTATCCTTATAATCAATCATAGTTTGGCTTGGTAGGGAAATCTTGAAAGGGGTGCTTGTAAACTACTCAACCCATCTAGGCCCAAGAGCACGAGCTTTTGACCAAGACAACCCACCCCTTGGTTCCAAGTGACAGGAACGTTTGACCAAGACAATTCCACCCTCAGAGTGGCATGGTTAGCATGGGAGGCCCATAAACAACATCCTCCTAACTTTCTCCCTTCAACCTTGCCTTTGATTGATCATAAATATATATAATCTATTTATTTACATAAAGAATCATAATTACTTATAAGGCTCAATAATTGGTGCAAGCATCATTATTAGACAATCATAAATTATATATATATATCTATATATATACCTTCGCTATCCACATGCCTAATGTACTTATCAGATTTCCTTATTTAAATATATTTATCAACCATCAACTATATATTCATAAATCCTAATATATTTAAATATATTTATAAAACATCAACTGTTATTTAGTAGCCAATCATAATATATTTATAAAGCATTAGCTTTTATTTAGATTACTAATATATTTGACCATCATTAATAACTAAATTCATAATTGTATTTAATAATTCTTATTTCTTATATAAATAGTTACCAACCTTACCTTACCTTACTCTCTACTGGTGATAAGATTTCAGAGAGTTATTGACCGAATATATCTGATTTCTACCTTTCAGATTGCTGACAGTGATTCTTCAGTATATATCCTTTATCTTCCTTATTCAATGCCTTTTTCTCTTATTCTATCCTCCCCTTCAGCCAGCGCATCAGATTTTTTGTGCAGAATGTCTTCCTTCCTTTCTTCCGATTCCCCTCATCTTCTTTATACCCTCTCCCGTTGAGAAGAGACGTGCTCTTTAGGAAAGTCGTGTTATTTCTGTTTGAAGGGACGTGACTTTAGTGGTTGCTGTCTATGATGAGTCGCTTAGCTTTGTGTTGGTATATATTTTAATGACTATTATACATGTTTATTTTAATATGTTTATAGTTATGTGTTCTTCAATATTTATGTGTTATATGTTAATCAATATTTATACTTATATTTATTTTGATATATTAATATTTATATGCTATTCAATATATATATATATATATATATTTGTATTTACACAGTTGTATTTAATATATTGATAATTATATTTAGAAATATAATGATAATAAATTTGCTAATGGATATTTTACTAATTATAATGATGTCATGTCAAAATTTTACACAAGAAAATCCCAACATTTTTTTTTTTTTTTTATTATTACAGTTGCTTATCAATTTGCTATCATTACATTGACCATGCACAACATAACGATGCACTACATGTATAAGATGGCATTGCCTATCCAATGATATCAACGAAACATTAGCCGAGGGAGGGGGTTGGGTATCTAGACGAGCAGTTGTGTGTGATGGAATCACACATACCATCAAGTGATCATGAGAAGGGTCATGGTCAGATATTTGAGTAAAGGTAATTTCTAGATTAAAAATAAATAAAAAACAAGAATTATTTAATGAAACCTTATTTTAATTGTAAGTCTTATCCTGAAGCCATCTTGACGATATTGATGAAAGCCACACATAACATTTCCTCACGAAATTAAAATTTAACAACTAAAATATTTAAAACCCACCTATTAATTATTAAACTTCCAATTTATTTATTATTATTATTCAATATTAAATTATTATTAATTTTATATATATATATAATCTAAGAATACAATTAAAAGTTACGAGGTTAAAGAATTAAATTGCACAATTAATTACATTCTAAATTCCTTTACATTTACATATTACTAATTTTCCAAAATGGAAAGAAGAAAGAGTATGAAAAGGGAGATATTACTCTCTCTTTTTTGAATTCTTAATAAATTAATAGAATCTTTCCTTAAAAGGGGTGGGAATATATTCCCCTCCTCTTTTCTCATATATACAAATACTCTTTAAAAAAAATCAGCTCACTTTAAAAACTCTAATACCTAGCAACGTGGAAGGCTAGTTTATTTTTTTATCAAGTGATTTGCCTTGATTTTAGAAGGCCTAAAATTTTGTGCAAAGTAAAAAGGTAAAGTGATATGGGGATATAACGTAATGCATATTATGGGTTGAGATTGTCCTGAACGTATGAGGAAGGGAGGAACGCTAGCGCACAATGCTGAAGATAATTTTATTTTAAAGGAGGAAGTCAAAAGAAAACCCAATTTCATTCGTATACCTTCAAAGATAAATATGGCGTGAAGATAATAATTAAGTCGGAGGCCTAGTCTCATTTTACAAGAGTTAAAGATTTTTTTTTAATATAACGTTAAAACATATGAGTATGATCGTAACAATGGTTTCCTGATAAACACAAAAGACTCCCGCTAAATATTATGCTAATATTAATATCGTCATACTCCATTTTATCAATGTCCATTGTAAGGGAATTGTTTCTTACACTATTATAGCAGAAAGAGCCCCCCCTTAAAAGATAAAATTATTAGTCACTCCTCATAAAATTGATACAAAACATGCTAACGAAACTAACATTGATACTGCCCAGTTTTAATATAGTTCACAAACCTCTTATTTCTCTTAATGTCGTTTCATTCTGGAAAGATTGTTTTAACTCTCCTATTGACCTCGTTGTACTTGTACACCTAAATCTTGACATTTAGGTATTTATTTACTTTTCTTGTTGAAATAGGCCTAACTGGTTTCAAACTCTATTCCTGTTTGCATACCAAATCTGCCTTATGCTATGCCAATGATTTGTTTTGTAATCCATATTAATGCCATATGCGTGCTTTCTTTATATTTTACTTACCATGATTTGTACCATTTAATGGTTGGTTTTAATGGCTTCCATCATCCCTTGCCTGACCAGGAATTAATTTAGTCAAAATGGAGAATTCACAGCCTCACCCTAGACTGTTGTACCATAAATATGACACCAACGCTAGACTTTAGTGTGACTAGATGTAAGTTCTATGGGTATTCTCTTTACTTACCCAAGATGACGTTAATTCTCACTCTAGCATATGTTAACATTACTTAGTGAGTGTCATACTCCAACATTTAAAACTCTGTTTACATGATTGAGTTTCACAGCGAACGACTTAGGTGGAGAATTAATACTAGAAGAACTAGACAATAGTGCTCTTTTGACCGATTCCATAATTACTGACAATGCCCATTTATTTAATTAATTGACATCCAACTCTCATGGTCTTTTCAACGATTCAAATTTAGATCGGTAGGGAAAATTGGTACACAACATAATTAATTCTGATTGTCATAGCATCGAGAGAGATGGGTGACTCCGCACTCAACCGACAACAATAATTGCTTTGCAGAGGAGGCGTCTAAAACGCTGATACTCAAATCTCCTTCGAACTACTCTCAAGGAATTGTTGTTCACAAAAGTACAAGGACTCAAGCTAGAGGCAACATCTATGTGTGACCAAATTTATTAAAAAATTGAAACCATCGTTTCAGGATCATGATGTCAGACTGAGTTTGCTGAGACTTAAATGGAGTGAGGTGATCAATAAGAGGCTACTCTTTCGCCATTTGATATCCTTGGTATAACTTCTACGAATCCTAAGACATAGCTACCAGGCACGGTTTTCGTGTGTTTGCTTTGTATTGACCCCCCCTTTTTTTTTCTAAGATATGCTTATAGACGTCCCACTGTCGACCTGGGAGAATAGAATATGAGCACCAGATGGTAGCTGAGGTTCATTCGGGAATGCAGTCTAATATTTCTTGTGGGCATAATATTACCAACATCTCAGACGCAAGGCCCACATATATTTCAGCACATGAAGAACTGGGATTCAGAGAACGACCATTACTTCAATCCATTCACAATAAAAGAAAAGTAGAGCCAAAAATATATGGGTTAGAACTACTAGATTTCTTTGAAATTAGCGTAGCCACGAAGGCAGCCTTTGGCATTTCAACAGCAAAACAAATCCCAATGGAAATCTTAATGTTGCAAGAAATCTTAATCTTCTATATTCTTTCTTCTCTTTTGTTTTACAACACACACATAGTAATGCATATGTAAGAATGTTTATTTACTGCTACATATTTTAAATCCAGGCCCAAGCCTATAATGGGTTGTAGACTAAATGAATCATCTTCCGTTTTGTTCTATTTTTTTTTTCTAATTTATTTATTAAATTTCTAGCTCAACTCATACCGTTGGTTTCCTTACAGGTAATTGATATGCAGTAGGTTTAAATAATAGGCTACTGGAGATATTTATCTTTTGTACTCAGATCTATGGTTCAAAGTCATTCTACCGATCAAGGAATTCATGCATTTCTATTTGAGAGAATCTATGTATTGCAGTTGAGGCAATATGCAACTATATATTTAACCTATACTCTTCTCTCTCTGTTTTTTTTTTTTCCTTTTTCTTTTATAAAAATCATCATATGACATACTTAAGATTAGCAACTTGTGTTTGTATTTCCAATGTAGGTTAGTAAGATCTGATACACGTTTTAACCTAGATTACCTTCTCATTTTTCATCTATGTATTTATTTAATTATTAATTTAGGACATAAAACCAGAGATCTATGTCTACATGACTTATCCTTACTTGTAAGAAAAATCAATCTTAACATATACAATTTTAAGGACACAGATCTTACTGCTTGAAAGTTTACAAATCTAAATTTTTTTATTTTTTTTTACCTTTCTTATACAAGCTCATAGATTACATTTCTCTCACCCATTGTAAAAAAAAAAATGTAAAAGAAAAACTTACTTAAACCCTCCTTGTTACAAGCAATGCATAACATGAATTTGAATGGCATGTCATAGGAGAGCTTGCTCTTTTTATTTCTTCATTGTACAATATGAAACCCATATTTTTAGACTTGCAATGTTACCACAATATTTGATGAAGCAAATGACTTACAAACTACTGAACAAGGTCTTGCTCTCCACCCTACCGTAATGGCGTCATGGAGCCTCGTGGACTCTAGCCATACCCCCAAGCAAGGAATTCTTTAAGCTCCATGATGATAAATGGAGTCTTTTCTCTTTCTTTCTTTCTTTTTTATTTTTTTCCCAAAGGGCTAAAACCAACATAGCACCAATTTCATGCATCTAGGTTCTCTACTTCCTATTTTCACTTTCTTCTTCTTGCAACCAAATAAAAAGGTAAATGGAAAAAAGGAAGAACTTATCTCTTTTATTTTAGATGAAGGGGTTGAACTCTTGTGTCTGTATTTCCTCTCCTAGCCAAGTCATCTTGATCACCATCCTTCCAAAGAGGGAGAACTCCTCTCCTCTTCTCATCCTTTCTTCTATCATATCTAGAGTTCTCCAAATGGAGAAGTGGGTAACACCCCACTCATTCTTCCTCTCCCATATATATAGGAGTTTCAACTTGCAACCTTTGGATGGGGAGGTGTGAAGTATACCTACCTCCATCAATGAGAGTCTTTTCCTTATTGAAGAAGAAACATGCAGTTGGACAACCCCTCCATTTTTCCATCCCATCCTCTCTTCAAAACTCGTCACTTTCCATAATGATGGCTTTTCAAGGGTCAAATCATGTCCTAGGGGCACTATTGCATGCCTACTTGACCCCTATCATTATGGTATAGACCCTAGAGAGTTTATTTTTGCATCTCAACCAAGGAAATTGACCAACAACCCTCTTTAAAGACCCATTTATTTAAAGACCCATTTAAGGACCTATCCGAATTTCAACTTGGATAATGGTTTCTAAACCTTATCCCCCAACTTACAACTCACTTGGAACACAAATAAATACCCTCTCAACCCAAAATATAAATAATCCCTTTTATATCAACTTGTTAACTTTATTTCCTTCTAAGCCTTGAAAGGGGGTCAAATTCATGACCATAAGAAGATGTCTTTTGATCTACTCAATGGTCTTCCCTTCTTGTACTGACTCTTCCTTTTCTGCACATTACCAATGAAACCATAAGAAACAATCGTATATCACATTAATCTGATAACTGGAATAAGGTTTAATTTTGCAACCATTTGATTTGCAATTTAAACTCATATTCACAATTTATGATTCCTAACTCCTTCATGGTAGCATAAGTAAAATGTTAGAATGCAAGCAAGAATGTTATCAAATAATCACACTATTTGTCATCCACAATACATCTTACCATCTATTTAGGAACACATAAAATAGATTACAACTTTACTAATCACATGCATGGTGGGGCCTTACAAATGAATTTTAATTATAATTATAGTGATTGTTCGGTCATTTTTATATTTTAGTATCATCATTTTGGGGGACATGACAATGAAATACAAACTAGAAATCATCAAAAAGTATTGGAAAATCATGTACAATCCAAAAGGAGGTATAGTGCCCAAGTCCATGCAATAAATTCTAATGCCTCCCTTGTTCTTGATCTTCTAGGCTAGTTTTGGCATATTCCTTACACATTATCATTTTATCAAATTACTTATCGTTATTTTGTCACTTTATCATTACTTATTGTCATTTTGTCATTACATTTGGTAAATCTATCCTTGTTTTGACTAATTTCTATCACACCTATTAATTAAATAATGTTTAGTTATTTAATCAATATCCCCTACGTTTCATCTATTTTTCAAGTCCTATCCTAAGGTTATTAATTTAATTAATTTACCTATCCTAGACTATGGTGTTTCATTCACCTATTAACACTACAACAAATCCCTGTGATTAGCTCCCTTTTTTGCTTCTACCCACTGTTGTAATGTATTTTTCTCCAATTTTTTGAAATCATCGTTGCTATTTATCGAGATGGCGCTATTTTTGGCATTTTTTATGCTAATCAGAACAAGTTGGTGCTAAATTAGGCGCAAATTAGCACCTACATTATTGCCTAATTTAATGCCTAATTTAGCACCTACTTTAGAGCCTACTTTAGTACCTAATTTAACGCCTAATTGAGTGCCTAATTGTTCTGATCTAGAAGGGATTAAGGGTTAAGGGATTAGGAGTTTTAGAAAAAAAATCCTTCCCTAATATCACTGGCCTTCAATTGCATGCCTACATTTTACTTGCATAAAAAGATCCCTCAACCCTCAACCCTCAACCCTAATCCCTCAACCCTCAACCTTAAACCCTAAACTCTCAACCCCTATACCCTCTACCCTATACATTGGACCGTCAACCCTAATACTTCAACCATATACCCTCAAACCTATACCCTAAATGCTTTACCCTCAACCCTTAACCATGCATCAACCCTAAACCTTTAAACACTATACCCTAAACCCTAGTTAAAACTTCTACTCTCTACCCTCAACCCTAATCCCTCAACCCTATACCCTCAACCCAATACCCTAAATGATCAACCCTATAGGTCCTCAACTCTATACCCTCAATTCTCAACCCTCTACCGCTATACATTGGATCCTCGATGCTCATATATCTTTGTCCCTCCCTCCTCTTCTCTCCTCTCTATCTCAAAACTCTCTCCATATATCTCGCTCCATCCATATTCCCTACCTCTCTACCCTAATCCATCAACCCTAAACCATCAACCCTTAAACCCTTAAACACTCAACCCTAAAACTTCCTTACCCCTTAAACCCTAAACCCTAAACCCTTAAACCCTTAAAAACTCAACCCTATAAGCCTAAACCCTCAAGCTAAAACCCTAAACCCCTAAACCGCCTCACCCTCTACCAACCTAATACCCTCAACCTCAACCCTCAACTCAGAACCCTAATCCCTCAACCCCCACCTCTACCTATACAATGGACCCTCAACCCTATACCCTCAATCCTCTATCCTCAACCTTAAACCTCAACCCTTAATCCCTAAACCCTTAAACCCTCTACCGTAGTCTACCCTCTACCCTATACATTAAACCATGAATCCTCAATTCTCAAACCTCAACCCTTAATCCCTCAACCCTCAACCCTTAAACCCTAAACCCTCAACCCGTATACCCTCTACCCTATACATTGGAGCCTCAACCTAATCCTTCAACCATATACCCTCAATCCTATACCCTAATCCTTGAACCTAATATTTTCATTGCATTTAACGTAAAATGCAACAATTTGTGGGACAAGATCCATACTTTCACCAACATTCCCTTTGTATATACTGATTTATTCTTCTAGATAATCATAAACAAAGAAAATTTTGCCTTTACCATAGTACCACAACATCAAAATAAAGGAAATGCAGGATGGTGGCGTCTAAGTTAAGAAATAAGCCTTTACCGCCATACTGCGAAGAGATTATATAGTTTGCATGATAAAGTGGTACTCATCTCCACCTCGTGGGGAGAATTATAAGGCAATGCGGTACCTACCGCCATCCTGTATAAGGTGATTTAAAGGAGTGCGGTAAAACGATAAACAATAAGAAGATAAAGATTACACCACTATACCACTGGGAGGGTGAGCAACATATGCGGTAGAGTGGTATACACCACAACTTTGCAACAAGAAGTCTTGAGGAAGGCGGTAGAGCGGTAAGTATTGGAAGAAAACTAGACACAACAATACCGCATGAGGTTGATAATATGGTTGTGGTAGAGCAGTATACACCGCAACCCCATAGTAAGATGTCTTAAGCAAGGTGGTAGTGTAGTAAACAATAGAAGGGAAGGGAAAAACACCATCATACCACATTGGGTATAATAAGAGACAATGCTAGTATGGTAATCATTAAAAATTATGGTAATAAATGAAAAAAATCACGTTAGCCACCTCGACACATGTCGTAAAAATTAAATTCAAGGATTTGAGCTTGCTATGAAATTATTTTATGAAGATTTGGCATTAAAATTGATATGAATGAATATTGTGCCATCCAAAGACAAGTGAGTTTTCCCAATATCACACTCAATTGCGATGCACTAGCGTGGAAGGGGCTAGGGATACGTGAAGAAGAAGTTTTGCAAGCATCAAATACTCGAGTAAGTCACAAAAAATAATGAAAGAGCTCTGTTAATATAAAATATATTTCAAGGTATTGTCATCTGAAGCCATAGTAGCGAAAATTAAAACATGCCTCCTAAAAGAAAACAATCAGAAGTAAAAGAAAGTCAGCCTAAAATTAAAGATGAAGTAAAGAAGAGACCACTTCATTAGTCCATATTATATATACTTCTAGGGTCTAATAAAGAGGGTAATAAGAAGGTTCTCATGGACACCACAGAAAGTTGTAGGGATTCCCTCATTCCCAAATCTGGATGGGACCTATTTTGGTATTTTTACAATAAGAGAAATGAGAAGATTCTAGTGTCAAACCCTTGGATGTTGGATTTAGCAAGATTGATTGTCCAAAATGTGTTTGTTGATGTAGAATTTATCAGACTGCTAGCCAAACACTATCACTTAGCTACCAAAATAGTAAGGTTTCCAAACACCAAAGTATTGGTAGAAGTAACTAGAAAAGCCATTATTGAGTGTTTTGAATTAAACATGTAGGCTTTGACCAAGATAAACCTACAGCAAAGTGAGGAGGATTATGCTAGGTTAAGGAAGACTCGTAGAAGTGATGAGCTACCCCTATATATGAAAAGAGGCATTGGTAACAAAACAATCCCCATCTCTCCTAGCACTATTGAACCATTTACTGTGACATATTTTCAGTATTACTTTGTGAATACATATTTTTCTCTTTTCCAAGTGTTGGGGATGGATGCTCAAGATAAAATTCCAATAGGCCTAATGATGATGGCCATGGGAATTCAAAATCCTAAAACTAATATTGAATATGACTTTGCTTCATACCTTGAGAAGGCGTTAGATGATGAATTCTACCAAGTTAGAGATGATAGAGCATCGATTAATTTAGACACTATTCCCCACTGTGCCATCTAATATTGTACCAAAATAGGGACAATAGGACTAAAAGAATGGACTTGGATAAAGTAGATGATCAAGGGAATTCCACACCTGTCTAAAAATGGTGCTATATTTGGGATAGTCGGTGCAAGAATTCAAGCTTTGTAGTATTCTATGAAGAATTTGTTTACAAAATCCTTGGAGTTTTTGGGTATGCAATACCAAGATTTTCAACCAAAATGTTGCAACTATTGAGACCTTTGGCTTTAAGACTATAGCAGGGTGATACACATAATTTTGGAGATTGGTTCTTCCTCCCAGAAGCTACAATAATAAGAGTTTATGGATGCCCTGTGTCTCCACACATACTGCAAAAATTCGTGCCCCTCATATTATTATTTCTTGAATTTATGTGGGAAATGATGTGGATGGAAAAAGATGTAATGCACAAGCAGAAGAAACGCACTTTCCTACCAAACCAAACCAAGTGTGAAGATTGGATTGTAGGCTTGGACACACTAGAGGAGTTACAATATTATTTGAAGACAAGATATGCATTGAATTTTGGAAAAGAAAGAGCCTTTGACCCTCAAAATCATATGAACAACATAAGGCACAATCTTCTTACCAAAATTATAGTGGCACACCAAGTGGATTATAAAGAATATGCCATAAGGAATTGCATTACTTATAATGATGTATTTAGTAGATGGAAAAAATGGAAATATATGAAGAAGCTTGAAGAAAGGAAGTAGAGGTCCAAGGATTTTCTAGGATACTTTGTTGAGGAAAAGGACCCCATCAAGAGGATAGATTTGATAATGGGTAAATTTGAATAGTTGTATAGTAAGAAGGAAGCATATCTCCAAGAACATGATAGTGGTGCAACTGTAGAGCATACCCTAGGTGAAACCTTTGAACCTCCCATGGAGTAGTTACCTCCCAAAAGATAGAAGACAAAAAGCATTGAACAATTCGTACCTTATGAGGAGAGTGAAGAGGTGGGTGATATTGAGGAAGTTTCTACAGTATTGTAGTCATTGAAAGGTGGTATTGAGGTTGATCAACCCATCCATGAGACCAGTTCCCATAAACATGAGGAAAGGATGGGTGATGTAGAAAAACATAGTACAAAGGTACATGAAGATGAAAGGGAAATTTCAGCCAGGAGATTCATAGAAGATGATGAATTCATTAAGACTCCTGAGTTTAGGGATTTTTGGATGAATATGAAGATAAAAGAATTTGAAGAGAAGATGGAATTAGCTAAAGCAGGAATTGAAGAATCAGAGAAAAATCAAATGGTAGCACAAAATTTCTAGGAATTAAGAGTTGACAACAATGAAATTATCCTCGAGAAGGCTAGAGAAATGGTCTTGAAGAGAAATATGCTTATTTTCCCTAGATTGGAATTAAAGAAAATGTTTCTTCTTGATCAAGTACGGGATCAGGAAGATCCAATGCTAGTTGCAAAATTTGACTTTGATGCAGGAGTGAGTGGAACTGGGTATAACCCAAAGATTGAAACCCTAGCCATATGGGTCAAATAGAAAAATACACATAAGCCAAAATTATTTGATGTAATTCAAGGGATGAAAGGGGCAGTGATGGTAAGGACAATACAAGATACCACCCCTTTGGAGGCATCCACAATGACCATGCATTCGACCATGTTCACTTGAGCAACTATTAAGGGATTAGAAGACAGATTGAAGGAGTATGAAAATGATCAAAGGTTCCTAAATGATGAAGTTAATAAACTATTCATAGAGAATTTCAAATTGAAAGAACAATTAAGAGGATTAGGACCCTCACAAAGCAAAGATATGGTGTTATATAGGCCTCCTATTGCTGTAATGGATATTGTGAAGAAATTTTTTGTAGAACAGGTAAAAACTCTAGAGAAGGAAGTGGATGATGTAAAGAAGGCCAACAATCAAACCCAAGATGAAGTGAAAAAGTGAATTTGTGAAGCTATGGAAAATATTCTTGAGCACAAGATAAAATTAGTTATGGATAAATTGGATAATGTGCATGATAGTTATAAAACACTTCAACAGACAATGGATCAAATAAAGACACATATGCTTTTATTAGATCCTTTGTTCAAAAGGTGGAAGCCTATTCACCACACTTTGGCTAAGTTATGCAAAGTTATACAAAGAAATCCTGATGCTCCCACAACATTAAAGCCAACTGAACAAACTATGAAGATGATTATTGATGAATTTCAATATATAGAAGGGGAAGATAAAAAGATTGTAACATGAATGGATTTATTCCATACCTTGAAACAATGGTATATACTTGAAATTGTGATATATGGTGATTAGTTGAAGGACTTGGATAAGTGGAAGAAAGAATTCAGTCAGGTTATTCATAAGTGCGTAACTCATGTACAAGAGGATGATGATACTAGTCTTCATAGGCTAAATCAGATCATGGATGGGTTGATTGTTCTTGATGCGAGATACCTAAAGTTTTTCAATGATACAAAGGCATTACTAGATAGTCAATGGAAAACTCATCTTGCAAACATGCCAAAGATCCAAGAATATAAGTGGCCATCATATTTTACGATGTATCAGTGGGAGGAAACCTATTTGGTTTCAGAAGAATAGGATACTAAGGTAAGAGCATTTGGATATTTATAATGGAGAAGAAGACTTTTCCAAATCAATGATCACATGTCTTCTATGTTGAATAATGAAACCATATGTCAAAATGTCTTTAGTCTTGTTATTTCCTTAATTATGCTAATTAAACAGTTAGTAAAATAAGTAGTTATGAAAGGCCACCTATTTTTGTAAAAGGCCTGTAGCTTGTTGCTTCCTATATAAATAGGAAACCAAGGCCTAGTTTTAAATCATCGTCATCATATATAATTTCCATCACCACTAGTAGAAGTACATAGGTTTCATATTCCACTCATCCACCTTCACATTTTAAAGAATTTTCTTATTAATGTATATTAATTGAAGCAATATAATGGAGAACATCTTATTATTAGAGATTATCCATGACTGTGTTATCATTTTGTATTTTTCTTATGTTTTCCATGGGTAAGTGCAAAAAGATGGGTCCCAAAATGGGGGCTTAAGTGGCCACTTTTTTTTTTTGAAATCAAGAAATGCTAACATTGGATGAAAAATTGAGGATAGTTACACTCAAAATTTTGAGATGGAACAAAAACATTGATCGAAGTGCTCTGAGTCTACTTTCTAAACTGCTAATTTATTTTGAAAATGGTTGATATTAAGGGGTTCAAAAGAGGGACGTACAAAAATTGGTGTTTTTTTTTCAGAAAAAACATAACATAGCAACTCTTGTACATCCCTAGACAGTGATTTTTTTTTTTTTTTTAAAATCACTTTGGTGAGAAATTAGCTAACAAGATGTAGTTGATGCACGATTTTTCCGATAATTTTATTTATTCAAGGGTAAACGCTTTTGACCGAGCTATGAACCGAGTACAACCATTCAACAATACCACCCTAATGGGGTTTGAACCTTGGTGGCACAAACACCAATGCCACCTTTAAACCATCACACCGTGCCAATACCGACCCTATTTTTTCGATAATTTTTAATGAATATTTGAGTTTTTACTAATTTTCTAAGTGGACACTTCCTAAAAAAATAGAATTTTGGCCAGGTTACCCCTACAAATTTTGGAAACTATTTTTTTTTTATAAATTTGTAGAATGAAGTCTAGTTTCTAAAAATGTAATTTATTTGAAATTTCAATGAATGGTTAATTTATAACAAAAAAAATACCAAACACTGCTTTTTTCCAAAAAAGAGACACACAAATAAAATAAATTATGGATGAAAGGCTTAACATTGTCAGAAAGTGAAAAAAATTACATCGTTGGATAGCTAAGAGAGAACCTAACATTACCTAGATGTTTGATTTGTTTGACATTGAACCACGCACAATCTTGATGGTGAGCACGAACCAATTATATGTGAAATATTGTAGAATTTCCAAAAATATGTCTTTGGTTGTTGGGAATGCCCTCTAAGCCTTTGGGTTGGTATTCAAAGGAAAATATTAATCCCAAGGCTTGGGGATTCCCAAATCAAGATATAATGCGAGTGCGTTATAATGTACTTGTGTTATATCTTAGTTTTGACATGGTTTTTTGCATTTGTGAGGGACATGTCTAGCAAGACATAACATGAGTGTGGTATAACATGATCACATTATGTCTTTCTTTATGTTAAATGCTACTCTATTGAATGTATGTTTATATATTTATATGTTTGTATGTACATGTATGCTTGTATGTCATGTATGTATGCATGCATGCTTGTATTTATGTATGTATGCCTCTATGTATCAATGCATGTATATTGTATGTATGCCTATATGTATGTAAGATTGTATCTACATAATGACATGTATTCTTGTATGCACATATGTATTATGCTTGTAGGTATGTATTTATTTATGTCTTTAGATGGAGGGAGAATTTTAAGAGAGAGAGAGAGAGGGGGTGGGTGCATGAAGTTGGGTACCAATTTTCTAGCCACTTTTGAAAAAAGTTTTACAAAACGTGCTCACGTTATAATGTGCTTGCGTTATTTCATGTTAAAAACAAAGAAAAAAGTGAATTTTTTCCTTGGAATACCAACCCAAAGGCTTGGAGGGAATTCCCAACAAGGCTAGAGACGTGTTTTCACAAATTCTACAATTTTTCACATAATCGGGTCCATGCTCACCATCAAGATTGCATTTCGTTCAATATCAACAAAATAAAAAACATGGGTAATGTTAGGTTCTCTCTTAGCTATCCAACGATGTAATTTTTTTCACTTTTTGACATGTTAA
>VDFB02205502.1:0-20104 GCA_007258455.2 Sequoia sempervirens | reverse complement strand
TTAAATGTTATGATTAAGCAAAAAATTGAATACACAACAACAAGCCTAATGTTAGTCAAGTGGTATGGCCAATTAGGTCTTAAGCTAGGATGCATGAGGTTGACTAGTGATGATTTGAAAGAAAAATCCTGCCACACAACTAAGAGAAAGGGGTAACCCACCCTTCACCTTCACTTCCCAAAGGTATAAAGTTCTTTGGGGCTTAGCCAAGAGTGACAAGATTTCAACTCCCAAAGGAGGTTTTCTTTTGATTCACCTCTCAATTGAGGTCATCCCTTGGAGTGGTGTGTCTCCAAGCAAGCCTCCTAAGAAGGGTACGAAAAAAGTGAACCAAGTGAGGTGTTTTTGATTTCCAAGATCACCTTGTGGTGTGAAGAGAGAGAATACACACATGCACTTGATTCACACTCACAATTGTTAATTTCCCTTTAGAAAATTGAAATGTGTGTAAAACTATTCAAGCACTTGTTCTTTTTAGATCCCAAAGGCAAATGTGTAGGAAGATAGTTGTTCGTGTTATCCCAATTTCAATTATGTGAAAGAAAACAAGATTTTCTTTTTAAGCCCAAAATTCAAGTGTGTGATCAAACAAGTTGTTCTTTTTAAGCCCAAAATTCAAGTGTGATTAAACAAGTTGTTTTTAAGCCCCAAATTGAAGTGTGTTGACAAGCAATGATTAGAGATGAAAGATGGAATGTGTGCACCTGATTGTTTTCATCCTTAAATTTGTTGTAGATGTTGATGTAAATGATGTTCCAACTCCTTAGATTCACCTACAAATCAGAAAATGATATTATAATGCAACCATAAAGAAAAAAGCTCATTAGACAAGGAAATTTGTAATTTCAGATATATAGCCGAATCATATTTGATTATTTCAAGACATTTTTTATCTAAAAACTAAAAAAAATCAAAGAAGAGACCCCTATTAATTTTCTGTGAGTTTTCCAAAAATGTAAAGAAGTCAAAAAAATTCCTTGTTTTATCCCCAAAAATGTGGATTTATGAAAACCCTGGAGAAAATAAAGATTTGATCATTTAGCACCTTATTTGACCTCAAAATAAAATCTGTAAAAAATAGACCCCAATTAGAATTTCAAGAGCTTTCTAGAAATGTAAAAATTTCTTAAAAAATCACTTATTTTCACCTAGAAAGTCAATTTTATGAAAAAACGTAAAATTTCCATAAACCCTACAAAAATGGTGAAAACATGCAATTTTTCTACTATAGACTCTTGAGATCATGCACAAGCTTCTGTGAAAATCTTGTAGAAAAATTTGTAGCCGTTTGGAAGATATAAAGAAAATTGTAAAACCTGGGGTTTTTTTCCAAAAAATGGTAGATCTACAACAAAAAGTTAATGAAACCTGCAAAAAGCAAGCCAAATCAAAGGATTCACGTTGGTTTCACCATTTTTTAGCTAGGTAAAATCATATATAAAACTAAAACATCAAGATAACAAACCCTAACTAGCACAATAGAGTATGAGCAAGCATGAAAATCAAAATACCAAGTGAATGCAAACCCAAATCCACGCTAAACTCGATTTATCTCCATTGCTCTTCTCAACCTCACATGAGAATGCAAGATTTCAAAGGATTGTTGATGGAGGAATGTTGGTTGCTCACTATTTCAACATAACATTAAGATGAAGATGATAGATGGTAGAGGATAGATAGTTAGATGAGAATTTTGGCAAAGTGAGGATACTAGAAGAAGATTATCTCAAATGGCCTGTGTGAGACTATATTTATAGGCAAGAGCTGATTTGATTCGATGACCAAGATTGAAATTCAAGTGTGTGATGTGTATGGCTAGGATTAAAAGTTGATTTTTAGTGTTTATGACGCACATTAAGTGGGTTATGTCATGAGGCTAAAATTAGGATGTGAGGGAATAAGTGGGATTCTTTTGTTTATTTTGGAGGAAAAGATGCCTATGACGTACAAATAAGTGGGGCTAAAAATAGGATGTGAGTGGGAATCTCATAATTTAAATAATAAAATTATTTAAATTATTTGTGCATGCGAAGAGTTGTAGTTATGTGACACATGTTGCAATGTGGTAATAAGTGAGGGATTAATTCAAATATTTAATTTGAATTATTTTGACACATGTGAAGGGAAATTAATTAAATAAATGAGATTTATTTAATTAATCGAGTCGGTGATTAAGTGGAATAAATGGGATAAGTGAGATAATGTAATGACCTAGGGTATAATATTGCAAGATTTCTTACAAGGTCATGTATGACTAGGTAATGTTATGACATGGACAATTTTGGGTGTCTACATGATGTATTCCATTTAGATTTATATGTAGATGCTACAATAGGTGGCATAAATGAGACATATGGGAAAGAGGGATTTTGGTGGAGGAGGTTAGATGATGGTGGGTTGGATACCACAAAAGAGAAGAGGAGAGGAGAGAGTATGTAGAGAAGGAGATCAATTTATGCTGGAAGAAATTCCACGAAGGTAAGGAGAGGTGATGTGCATATTTGGTGGAGACGAAGGGTGAATGTTCCAACCAAATGTTGGAAGAGGAGGAAGAAAAAGATAATGGAGGTATTTTTTTCAGTGGTGGAGTTCATTGCAGATTGTTTACAACCTAGAAGGTTAATCCTATTATCTCACTCCATTTTGTGATCCCAAGCTCATAAAATCTTCTTACTCAGCATGTTTGATGCAAGAGCATCCAGGTTCATAGGCAATCCTATATCACCCAAAAAAATATTTTATTTTCTCACTTTTGGTGTGAATTTTGGTTTAAATTGGTGTTCTTGGAATTTCTCAGCATTACAAAACATCTCATTTGTTCAAATTTGTAAATTGGAGTTTCCACACATACGTAGTTTCACTCGCTGGGGAAGATTTTACAAAAAAAATAATTCAAAATTGGTGAAGGTTGAAGATAAATTCTTTGCGGAGAGATAATATTAAAAGTGTTTCGCTCACATTGGTGAAGGTTTCATGGAAAAATTCCTCACGGTTTGAGAGATACTAATATGTCAGTGATTTTACGACATTTTTAATTTCTGAAGATTCGTAAATGTTGGGGAAAATTAATTTTAGGGGAAGCTTAATGAGGTAATTATACACATCTTGGAAAGTTTTCACATAAAATGGAGCTTTTGGAAAATAGTTATGGAAAAACTCATTTTTCAACCTTCCCGACGCACTTTGTCATAGTTGCACAAAGGAATTTTTTAAAAGTTTATGTATGCAGAATCAAAGGTATTATTAGAGGGCTTTAATTGTTTTAATATTAATATTTTGACATATCAATTTGGTTGGAGGCATTTTCATTTAATTAAGGGCATAAAATACACGTTTAAGAGTCCAAAATAGTGTTTATATATATATATAAATTATTTCATCTCAATTATATTTTTAAGGCATTTAATAAAAATGAATCATATGGGAATCTAAGCGCCACATACAACAATAGAAATGAAAGGTTTTAAAAGACCCTTCAATGCCTCATATGTGAATTTGAAAAGAAGTTGCAGATTGGAGAAGTGAATAGAAAGAAAATTTTGCTACAAATTTGAGGAAGATTTCTCCCAAGGAGATTGAGAGATCTCGGCCCATGAGAGGGGCTTGTGAAGAAAAGTTGTGAGAATGTGAAAGGAAAGAGAGAAGTTTTTTGTAGAGTTTGAGAGGCCATGAGAGGTCAAGTTTGTTGCATATTTTTATGATGTGATATTGTATATAATTTTTTGTTGATTTTAATAAGAGGAAACATGTGTGTTGTTTGCAATCTATTTGAAATCTATTTTTGTGAGTTGTGAGTGTGTGAGTTTTTTGGAGGAAGTCCCTCTGCATTAGTTCCACTAGAAGTGGTTAGTGACTTGTGGACATGAATATTTAATATGTTTTCCCCACACATAGATGCTTAGAATGGGATGGTAAAAGACAAATGAAGTGGAAAAATGAGTGATTTTTGGTCTTCTCCAAGTGGGTGTGTGGAAAGAGGGAACATGTGTCTCTTGGTATTTCATATTTTATGGCATTTAATGTAATGTTTCATTTCCAATTTTTGGTGCCCAATTTGGAGGGAAAGTATTGGAGCCAAAATTGATGTCCTTTTGCATTTTGATGAGTCAAATGAAGGGTTGGGACATTTGGAATGAAGATTCACATTTTGGCACCATGTTTGGTGCTTAAGACCTCTTTACAAGTCTATAAATCAACTCCATGGATGTAGAAATTAAGAGGAACAATTGAATGTAGAGTTACTCTACAAGAATAAGGATAGGTTGAATCATAAAGAGGTTGTACATAGGTACACAAGTGCTTCCATGTCGGAGGAAAAGAAGAGAATGGAAGTGAATGTATTGCAATCTTGAATTTATTTGAAGATAATGCATACTTGGCCTCTCTTCTTGGTGGAGTTTTTTCTTGCAAGGGTTTTTCCAAATAAATCTTGTGTTCTGTGATACCTTTTATGTTTATGACTTGTAGCTCTTTATTGCTATCTCATAGTGACTTTATACTTTATTTGTTTTTGTTATAAGTTCACATAAAGTGGTGTTATTGAACATGTTATGTTGGTTGTTTAGCATCACAAAGAAGATGGATCCAAAAATGGTAATTACATATTGTAGATATCCAAATTTGACCACGTCCATATGGTCAAAGTCATCTCCTTATTCATCCCTTCACTCGTCTACTTTGTCAGTATTAATTAAATCATTCATTTAATTAATATTTCATCATTTGCATAAGGTTCCTAAAGTATTTAATTTAATAATTAAATGCTTTTACCTTCTTTCCTCTCTAAATTAAATAAATATACCCACTTTATTTAATTTAGTCATGTAACCTCTTTGAATTTAAGCCAATTTTTAATTCTTCTTTTTCTCTCTCATTGTCACATCCTCCAACTTTTGCAAGTTGGTCTCTAATTCCTCTTAGCCATCTAACCCTATTCTAATCATAATTAATTTAATTAATTTATGGTTAGGATGTGTCACATCCTCCAACATTTTCCACTTACTTCTAATCTTTAGTTAATTATCTTAATCATTTGTTTGCACAACATTAATCAAGGTCATTAGCCACATTTAGCATGCCTTTTTAGTCAACCTTTTCATTTTCCTTTCTTGGTATTGACCCTCTTTCCCATGTGAATTTTAAATTCACATTTATTCCTCCTAGAAACTCCTCTTCCCATGCATCTTCTAGAATCTTTTGACTTGTCACATCAAGTCACATGTGGACAAAGGCTTCCCTTTTTCGAACCTTGTCTTGTCCATGAGATTCTTGCAAGTATGTGAATTTTTAATTCACATTTATTTCTCCAACTACTTTCCCTTTTTGCATGGAAATTTTTGAGGAATTCTAAAATTCCTCAAAAGTCACTTTCATTCCCACTTGGGGACAAGAAGTTCCTTTTTGAGGAAATCTTCTCGTTCCCCAAGGTACTTGTAAAGTACTTTTTCTTCTTCCACTTCATGTACCCTCCTTCCACCTCATTTACACATCACCATCCCTAAGCCATCTCACATTCCACATGTCAAGATGTGAGGGCTTGTGAGTCCTCAACTCACCATAGCCCTTCATTTTGACCTTGTTGGATGAATCTCAACCATTTAATTCTCTAGATAATCAACTTCCTCTATAAATACACCTTATTTTCTCTCATTTAGGGGTTGATCATTGTGCTAACCAAACTCTTGCAAAAATTTTATTTGAGCCATACTTAGCTAGAATTCTCATTTGCTTGCATACAACATAGCATCCTCATCTATTCCATCCATATTGCATCTAATTCATACATCTTTTGCCATCAAGAGGAGAATATATCACGTCAACAATCGAAGGGCCAACCAAAAGGAGCAGCTTAACAAGGTATTATCGTTATATCTATTTTGTTAGGTTTAAATTTTAAGAATGAAATCTTGAGGTGTTAGGTATATTATTTATTGTTTCTTGCACATTTCTTGTTGCTACTCATTTCGAGCCCGGTATTTTAGCTTGGGTCACATTTTTCCTGGCACTCGGGGTGGGACCCGCGAGGGCGGGTCTGTTCTTTCCACATTTTCTATTTTTTGTGTTTGCGGTCGCGGGTTGCAAAGGGGTGAACTTGACCTATTAGGCAGTACGCGACCTCGAGGGGTGAACTTGACTGTCTAGGGGCATACCAGGCCAGGGTGGGCTTGACCCAACAGGACAAGTAGACGACCAGCGGACAAGTGAACGACCTACAGTTACGAAAGTTTTAGTCTTTGGCGGGTAGACCTGGCTATCAAGGCATTTTGACCAGTGAACCCGGCCCGGCAAATAGACGACGGCCTCCACGAGACCCTAAAAGTTTGAAGTTTTCCGCGAGTGCGAACCTAACATCCCAGGGGCATACGGCCTGTCTAGGGGGTGAACTTGACTGTCTAAGTGAACTGAAGCGTACTGAGGGCATACCCCTAAACTCGAGGGGCATACGACCTGCTTGAGGCATGTGAACCTGACCAAAAATAACTTTTTTTAGAAGGTAAAAAGTGAAATTTAAGCACTATTTTTTACTATTTTGAGTATTTCTGACCCCCAAATGTGTCATGTTTGCGTCTATGCAAGCATCTAATCAACATTTGGCAAGGAAAAAGAAGAAAAATCACTAACAAGTTTCTTTGCAGGGTTATTTATTTATCAATTGCTGCTTGTTGTTTTTGGATAACTTAGGCACATAGTGTAACTAGGGGTGTCAATTAACCTTGTGTGTCATGCTTGTGGGTAAGGTATTTGACGTATCCAATCCCTTTGCACCATTTGGTGATTCTGGGTGATGAGAAATCATAGCTTACCAAGTCCTTTGAGTCACCCTTTTACTTTTCTTAGTGGGACCTATTTGGGGATTTCATCACCCCAAGGGACGATTCCAACCACGCGTACCAACAAGGTATATAAAGGGGGGAGAGTGAAAGTTGTACCTCAATCCAACTGCATCGAGATGACGTGAAGAGTTGGTTTGATCCTTTAGTATCTCGCTAAGGTTCCCAACTCACACTTATGATGAGTTAGTGTTCACAGTTTGGGCCTCACGTACCAGGTGTATATCGAGGACTCCCTAGCAACCATGTTTATCATAGAATAGAAGACTCTGTTGGCCATACCCATTTATACTAGACTTAGGATCGTGTTGTCTGAACTGTCTTCTTTGTGCAAAACTAGTAATTCTCTACTTAGTCGAGTTAGCCTTATCCTATGAATGTTATCTGTTGTGTTTTGGGTCCTTTGCCTTAGTATTTTGTCCAAAAAACACATTTAGATTTTTCCACAGGCATACCTGACCTCCAGGGGCAAACTTGACCTCTAAACAAGCCCCTTTTCATCTTGTTTCAGTCAATTTTGATCAGTCTTTAGTCCACAGGTGTACCTTACCTCTTACATAGGTGTACCTAACCTCCAGGGGCGAACCTGACCTCTTGTAGGGGTATACTTGACCTCTAAACAAGCCCTTTTCAACCTATTTCAGTCATTTTTGATCAGTCTTCAGTCCATAGGTGTACCTGAACTCTTGCATAGGTGTACCTGACCTCTAGCACAGGCGTACCTAACCTCTATCATAGGCATACCTGGCATCTTACACAGGCGTACTTGACCTTTGAACCAACCCCTTTTTAGCCTATTTCAGTCAATTTTTATCAACTTTCAGTCAAACAGGTGAACTTGACCTTTAGGGGTGAACCTGACCTCTTGTAGGGGCATACCTGACCTCTAGGGATGGACTTGACCTTTGAACAGTCAGTTGTGTCACCTTGTTTCATTATTCCAAACTCTCGTTTCATCATTTCGAGCGTTGATTTTGCCATTCTGAGTGACTTTTCACCCATTCTGAGCATTTGTCTCCCCATTCTAAAGGCCTATTTCATCCAATTGAACATCCATTTATCCATTCAAAGTCATCATTTATCCAATCTGAGTATTTGTTCATTCTTTTAGACTGTCGCTCACCCATAGTCGTTCTTTCGTTCCGATAGTCATTCTCTTGTTCCGATAACCGTTCCTTTGTTCTGAGTTGTCATATACCTAGTTTGGGACTCCATCCATTTGTCTCAATAGTTGTTCTCTCATTTCAGGCTCCCGTTTCCTTGTTCTGAAAGGCCACTCATCCATTTTGGATTGTCATTTCCCTCATTTTGGAAATCATTCTCCCATTCTCCTAAACTTTGTTTGAAGTAGTTATCCGACTTCACCTAGGTGTCTGAGCTTGATCATCATCCTTCAAAACCAGCTTAGGATTGTTATCCATCCTAAGTTGGTCATCCTTATCGTCCCTATCAATCCACTTCCATCTCAAGTTGGATTCAACGTTGTCATCATACATCCATCTCTTGATCGATCAATCAACACCTTATGTTACCAAGGATAATTTCTGAACTTGGTTTAGAACCCCTTCACCATCCTAGTCTTATCAATTTCTTATCAATCCAATCCAATCTTGTCATCAATCCAATCCAACCCTGTCTCATCAATCGTCTTGTCGATCAATTCGGTCCAATCCAATTTTACCAACCGTTTCATCAATTAATCCAATTCGATCACATCGATCGTTTATCAAATCAAATCCGCTATCAATCATCCAATCCAATCCTATCAATCCACATCCTTGTCAGCTAATCCATCATCTAATCAAATCAATCTAGATCATCCTAGCATCCTAGCTCGTTTTGTTATCTTGCATGCCCATTCAGACCTAGTCACAGACAAGGAAAATGGCTAAGCAACAAGCCCAAAATTCCCAACCGAATATCCCTCAAGATCCCAACAACATGACAAACATCTCACAAGATCCCAATAATAGTACAAATATCCCTTGAGATCTCCAGAATGGTACATCATCACAGTCCAACACTGACAGTCAAAACACATCGCCACCTAGAGATGAGAACATGGTCAATCATCCCGAACTCATACTTGAGGAACATTTTAGTAACCCCACCAATGTGCAAATGAAAGATCGCCTATTCAAAAAACATGGGGAAGAAATATTGGCCCACCTAATTGAAAAAGGTTTCAAAACACCATCAAGTGTTGACCTATCCAAGTATAGCAGTTCCACATCTAACATACCCCAAGGTTCACAAAATGCACCAAGTAGTTCATACATCCCCAATGTTCGTCCAGTGGAGGGTTGGCATCAACCTGAATTCAAAAACATCATTATTTATCACATTAACAATCCCCCACATGCCATAATCTCATTCATGGGGGTTCCTCAAGTATCTGATCCCAATAATCATTTCACCTACGACACACCACAAAATGTTCTGCAGCCTCCGCCATTAATATTGACAACACCACCCCTTTCAAGTCAACCTCCAGTCAACCCTGGGGGCAACCTTTTTACCGCATGGCCTCCACCTCCTAGGGCCACAAATCTACCACCACCTTCATACACATCTCAACAACCTACCCAATCTAACATACCACCTCAATTACCTCTGCAAAGTACATCCCAACCAAATTTTCTTGTTGGTACCCAACAACCTCCTTTGCATAATGCCTCTATATTATCTCAGCCACCTCATTAGCAATAACCCCCGCATAATCCTTTAATTTATTTACAACAACCACCACACCAATCGCAAGGCAATCCATCCTGACCTTTCGTCCAGATCATATCCCCATTCCTTGCATCCATTTTATGTCCACAAGTTCAACCACAACACAACATCCCATCTCGGCCCACACAACAGCCAACATCACATCAACAACCTCCCCAACACTATTACTATCATAACCAACAATAGTTTCAGCAACAACCACCCTATGTGGGTTCCCAACAGTCACAACAGTACCTTAAGTACTAGCAGACCAATCTGCAACACCACATCCAAGCTCCTCAACATCCTGCTGCACATTCTTATCAAATAAATCCATACTATATCTCACAACAACAACCCTAGTACCAACAAACTCCCTCGGCATACCAACAAGGGATACCATCATCTCACTATCAAAATCCATATGTCAACCTTCAGATGCTATCTCAGTAGGATCTTTCATTGTCCTACCACCCATATCCATTCAACCCATCTTTTTCTCCCACGCCACCAACCAACACAGATTTACTGGAAATCAAAGCCACTCTGAAAGATCTTCAAGCCGAGACTGGAAAACAATTTTTCAAATTTGAAGACATGTCCTTATCCATTCGATCCCTCCATCTCATTGATCCCCTTCCCTAAACACTTTGAAATACCAAAATTCAACAGATACAAGGGAAACAAATATCCTAAAGGCCACCTCCAAGAGTTTTACTCCCAATGTCAAGAGGTTATGCACAATGAAAACTACCTCTTTCATCTCTTCCCATAAAGCCTAGCGAGATACATCTTAGATTGGTTTATGGGTCTAGAACGGGGGTCTATCAAATCTTTCACAGATCTTTCAGAAAAATTTTTTTCTTACTTCTCCTTCAATCTAGAAAAATACACTGATACCTTGGACCTTCTTAAGGAGAAGCAATGTGACAGTGAAACCTTTATCAGCTACCTCCAAAGGTGGCGTGCATTGGCAAGCCGGATGAAAACCCCTCTCAAAGAGAAAGACATGGTCACCCTATTTGTGGAGAACTCACATCCTGACATGGCTCATAATTTTAGGTTACACTATGTCACCACTTTCGTGAAGATAGTGGAAAAAGGACCCATCCTTGAACATTCCCTTATTGCCAAAGGGCACATCAAGATACACAACCATGACAAAGCCATCCGATGATAAGTCATGCTTTTGGAACAAGAAAAAAAATGCAGGGAATGATGGCGTCATTGACACTAAACATTTTTAGGTTGTCAATACATCCTAGAGGCAACAACCACCATCTATACCTAATGCCATATCCATGCCATAGGGGGCATCTCATCCTCCTCAACAGTCAAACCAGAACGATCAAGGGAATGGAAAATGCTAGTATACTCAATTAGGAGAACCCTTGAGTGTCATCTTCTAAATAAGCATACAGCCTAACTATCCTGATAATATATCCCTACCGCCACTTTGATGAATCCAAGCCTAAACTAGCTCCCCGATTTAGGAGAATGAATATTGTGAATCTTACAAGATTGTAAAGGGTATACTCTAAATAAGTGTCCAAGTCTCAAAACTATGTCCAAGATCTTATCAATCGAGGAGATATCAAAGTCAACACTAGTCAAGCTTCATCATCTAATGCTCAATTGTCGATATATCAAAATTCCTTCCCTAACCATAATCAAGATGCAAGCACCTCCAATAACAATCCCCAAGACAACAACACAAATAACATAAGCTATAAGAATGTACCCCTCAATTATGATGGCATTGTCCATTACATTGAGCAGGTAGAACCCTGTGTGTCCATGATACATGTTAAAGCTAAAGATCTCCAATGTGTTGTTGCTACCCAACAATCCTTAATTACTGTCCCTACAATCTCCACACCTACCTAGCCAAATCCCATAAACTCTCAGTACACCATTCTTGATCACTTAGGAAAGACCCCTGCCCAGATCTCAATCTAGGATTTGCTTAAGTCTTCTCCTATGCATCAGGAAATACTCAACAAAGCTTTACAAGAAACTCATGTACCTAATGATATCAATCCCACACAATTCCAAGCTTTAGTAGGACACCTGACTTTATTTTACCAGCTACACTTTAGCCAAAATGACATGCCAAATATTGATGCCAATCACAACCGTCCCCTACACATCAAAGTCTTGGTTGCCCATCATAAAATAAAAAGGGTCTTGGTAGATAATGGCTTTTCCCTTAATCTATGCACTTTGAAGTTCATAAAATATGTAGGGTATACTCAAGAAAATTTGAGTAATCAAATCATCACAATCAAGGCTTATGATAATGCAAAAAGAAATTCTAAAGGGATTATCAGTCTTCCTATCCAGGTTGAACCTATAGGTCAGTACACTACCCGCCATGTCCTTGATCTGGACTTACCATATAATCTCCTCCTTAGCTGCCCATGGCTCCACGCCATGCAAGTCATCCCCTCCACATACCATCAATCCCTAAAGTTCCCGGTTAATGAACAAGAGATCACCATTTATGTTGACCCACAACCATTTGAATATTGCAGCACTCTAGAAGCATCATTTCCCCATTTACATTATTGTCCTGGGGTCAAAATGGGGGCATCTCAGTCATCATCCTCCAATCCATCATCCACCATGACAGCCACTCCATCTCCCACCACCAATCCTATCGTCACCAAAGTACAAATCATTGACAAGGGGTGTGGTGAATATGAAATGCATACAACTCTAAATGTGGCAACCATGCCATCGTCACCACACACGTATGACCAACCTTCACAGTCTACACCAAAAGAAGACAAAACCATCACCTTTAGTGCTAAAAACATTCCCACTACCACTTTCTAGTCTCCTAGTTTAAAGACAGATGCACTAGAAGAGGATATTAGTCAGTGGGTATACCATGAAGAATCCCAACCAGATCCTCCTCTTAAGGAATACTTTAAGGAATTATACCCTTGGTTAGCTAAGTTCACAGAAAAGCATAACTACCAAGGCAGGGGCCTAGGTAAGGAAGAACAGGGACGGTTGCAACCTATTGATGTATCACAACTTCCACAGAATATAGGCCTTGGATATGACAAAAAGCAGAAAGGTGTCACAACATCATCTAATACCTACAATAGTGTTACTGTGGACAATGGTCCCTTGGAAGACATACCTGAGGAGGAATCCATCATACATGCGTACGATGATGTTGATCACACAAACCTATCATCCATGTTTGACTATTTATCTGTCTTTACCATCAGCCTTTCTCTTCGCCATCCCGAACTCATTGATTGGGACCTACATGATAGCACACCTACCATTGTATCCCTAGATACTTATGTGAACCTCATGGAATTGGGGGAGGATGAACAATCCAGTTGCAAAAAAAGAAAAGAAAAAAAAAAGGTCATCTAGTGAAAACCTCCTTGAGGCACTTCCTGACTTGTAAAAAGTAAAAATAAATGACACATCTGATAGTGAAAACCTTGAAGAGGTGCTAGAGGATGGAGACGTTCATCTTCCCCTTGTGGGAACTCAATTATCCACATGGTCATCCATCCTAATTGAAGAAACTCAAGAAGTTAACCTGGGTACTACTGAAAACCCCAAGATCACCTATGTAGCCAAATCATTATCAGAGCAAGAATATTTTGTCATCGTTCAGCTACTCAAAGATGGTTTCATTAACTTTGCTTGGTCATACTCGGATATGCCAGGCTTAGACCCTGCTTTAGTAGTTCATCACCTAGATGTTTTCCTAGATGCCAAGCCTGTCAAATAGAAGCTCCGAAAAATGCATCCACAGGTATCATTATTAGTCAAGAAGGAATTGAAGAAATTACTGGACGTTGGTTTTATTAGACCCATTGACTAATTTGGTTGGATCTCCAACATAGTGCCTGTTGCCAAACCAAATAGAGACATTTGGATTTGCACAGACTTCCGCGATCTTAACAAATCCTATTTAAAGGATGACTTCCTGTTGCCCAATATTGACATGTTGGTCGACCTTACTGCAGGACATGAGATGCTGTCCCTGATGGATGGTTTCTCTAGTTACAATTATATCCGAATTGCACCTAAAGACCAACACAAGACCGCTTTTACAACACCTTGGGGTACTTTTTTCTACAATGTTATGCCCTTTGGTCTCAAGAATGCGGGGGCAACATATCAAAGAGCAATGACTGTCATCTTCGATGACCTCATCCATATTATCATGGAAGATTATGTTGAGGACTTGCTAGGAAAATCTAGAACCAGAGCAGAGCACCCTTCCATCCTGAAAAAGATCTTCAAGCAGTTAGAGTAGTACAAGTTAAGACTAAATCCAAAAAAGTGTGTCTTTGGTGTCACATCAGGGAAATTGTTGGGTTTCATAGTCTCCCGAAGATGCATTGAGGTTGATCCCACCAAAGTGAAATCTATTATGGATATGCCTCCTTTGCACAATCTGAAACAATTAAGAAGCCTCCAAGGAAAGTTACAATCCATCTATCGGTTCATGGCCCAGCTTGTAGATAAGTGTCAGTCATTCACCCATCTTCTAAAAAATTACTCCACCTTCAAATGGAACCAATGGTGTTAGCTAGGTTTTGATAAGATCAAGGAGTACTTGGCTCATCCATTGATCTTGATGCCACCTATTCCAAGAAAACCCCTCCTGTTTTACATCTCTGCCACTTCAATCGCACTGGGGGCATTATTGGCACAATATGATGAGTCCTCAAGAGAACAAGCAATCTACTACATCAGCCAAACATTGGTCAGCTATGAATTAAATTATTCACCCATGGAGAAAGCATGTTTTGCAGTGGTCTTTAGTACATAGAAACTTTGACATTACATGCTCAACCATCCATTCAAATTAATCGTAAAAATTGATCCACTAAAATATTTATTATCTAGAACCACTTTAACTGGTCACATGGCTAAGTGGGTCATGCTCTTGAGTGAATTTGACATGGAGTACATGGATTGCAAAGCCATAAAAGGACAAGTCATAGCTGATCATTTGGCCAAGGCACCCCTAGTAGATGCTTAACCTTTAGTCACTGAATTTCTAGATGAAGAAGTTTTCACAGTAACATAAGCCCCTGCTTGGACATTGTATTTTGATGGCTCATATAATCATAATGGATCGTGAGTAGGAATTTTGTTTCATACTCCTCAAGGTGACTACATCCCAAAATCATTCGTGATAGCATTCCGTACCAACAACATGTTGAATACTGCCCTCCTCGCTGGTCTTCTTCGAATTGCAAAGCAGCCGCATTACAACTCACTTGAGAGTCTTTGTGATTCATTGTTGGTCATTACAAGCACGATGAATTCCTAACAAAAGGACAATATTTTACCCTTACAAATGGCTGTGGTGGGATGACTTCAGAAGTATTTCACCTTCATACAGTTTGACCAAATTCTAGGGTACAAAACAAAGTAGTTGATGCTATGGCTACTATCGGCCTCAATTGAAAATGCCTAAAGATTGAACGAATGTGAGTTCCTTTGTGGAAAATTCTAATCACATCATATGACATCCCCTAAGACTCCACATGGTGTGGTGACATTGTAGGTCCCGCTTCCCATGGTACTACCAAGACATATATACTTATCTCAAGACGATAATATTCCACCAAACCTTACATGAAATCAGCCTAAATCCTTTATCCAATGTTCATCCCGATATTAATCGTGAGGGTGATACACTTATCATCATAGGTAATGCATGGAACCTCCAGTGCCTTCAATGAGACCGCTCACATCGCATCTGTAATGTATGTACACACATGGTGGTGTTTGTGGGGCCCATTCAAAATGGTATGGCCCAATAAAAAAGGGGATTCTCGAGCTGATATTATTGGTCTACATTAGAGCATGATGCTTGTGAATTCATGAAGAAATTCCTTCCCTATCAACAATATGCATATTTGATTCATGCTCTAGCACAAGACCTTCAGCCCCTCCTAGCATCGTGGCCCTTCTTAGTGTGGTTTTGACTTTGATTGGAAAGACTTATCCACCATCTTCTGATGGTCACACATTCATAATTACTACCACTAAGTACTTCACCAAGTGGGTGGAAGCAATGCCACTCTCACAAATCACCAATACTCAAATTTCAAAATTCATCTTTTACCATATTCTTTGCAGATATGGTATTCCATCCACCATCCTCTCAGATAATGGAAAGCATTTTAAAAACCAGGCCATGAAACACCTCTATGAAACCTTTCATAGCCAGCATCGTTGGTCAATGCCTTATTACCCCTAGGTTAATGGTTAGGTGGAAGCTACCAACAAGACCCTTATCCGCATCCTCTCTCTAAAAGGTGGTCAATAACACCAGTCGAGATTGAACCTCCATATCTATCCCGCTTGGGCATATCGACTCCATCCGTATTCTCTACCGTCAGCTTTACCCCTATTCTTTAGTGTATGGTGTCGAAGCCATCTTGCCAATCAAAGTTGAGATCCCATCACTAAGGATTTCTTTGAAGAACCTTATTGGCGAGGAAGATGCTCATGTCGCATGGCTTGCACAGCTGGAATTACTTGATGAAAGATGAATCAAAGCCTATGATCATTGCAAGCTTACCAAAACTGCCTCAAGAATAACTACAATAAGAAAGTTCATCCTTGATAGTTCCAGGTTGGTGATCTTGTCCTTAAAGAGAACCAGCGTACTCAGCAAGACCGCGATAAGAAAGGAAAATTTGAAGCAAACTGGTTGGGTCCTTATACCATAACTGCTAAATATGAATCTAGGGCATACAGACTTGCTACTCTTGAAGGAGATCCCCTCAAAGATCCTATCAATATCATGCATCTGAAGAGGTTTTACACCTAAGTCCGTTTGGTAACCCTACTTGCAAAAATACAAAAAAAATAAAAAAATAACAAAAAAAATAATCCAAAAATAGTAAAGAGAAATAAATTTGTCCTATGGTGAAAACCACCTTTGGTGGCACCTTGGATAAGTATAGATGGTGAAAACCTGGTAATAGGAATCATTCGTAGAGGGCTTAATCATTATCTACCTTGCATCTTAATTACTTTGTGACTCCATCCATCCTATCCTGACATCCTCTCCCTATCCTTATTGCTTATATTTTATTGAGCATTGATGATTATATATCTATCATCCTGAGCTTTTTATCCTAATCTGAGCTTTTGTCGTTAGTTTGTCCATCTATTGGTTTGTGTCATCATCTAGGATCATCCATCATTTCAGTTTCCACCTAGGCCTCATCTTGTCATAATGGTCTCTTTGGTCTTGGTTGAACTACTTTGTTCCTCGTGACTTTCGCTGGAGCGGTGCAAGATGATCATTTGATCTCGCCTCTGGCCTTTGATTTCATCCTGGCGATGGTCCCCATCATTTCCATTTTTCGCTTCGCCTCCCGTCCGCTTTGTCTTTTCTCTTCCCCCGAACTCTGTTCCCCAAGACTTGTACGTAGGTTGATCTTTTGATCCACCCCTAGGCCTTTTTCTTTCCTATGCTTGTTCGATTTTTTTTGTCGTCACTCATCGGTCTCCATTAGTCCTTTTTTTGCTTTATCCATGGTCTTTTGTGGAACTACGAGGGCTCTGCACTTTCACGTAGGCAAGGCTAATCTCTAATCAACCCCCGAGCCCCTAAGTCTATAGGGTGTGTTGGTCCTTTTTCTAGTCTCTTGTGTCATGTTGTCAAGAGTACCCTTATCTATTTGGTTCTTCACAAATGAAATCCTTTAGTGTCAAGAGATTTGGTTAATGAAAAATATCGTGTGTCACCTAGGCCATTTTAGTTTAGTATCCATCATCGGTCTCAATAGGATGCATTCTTCCTAACAAACCACATCATCACCCATCCATCTTTGTGATTCTATGGCAAAGGACGTTTAACTTTGATTATGATCTTTTCATACTTTTGGCTTTTGTTTATTGTTTGAGCTCCCTATCCTCACTTATCAAAACTACCATGATCCATCATATTATGGTGTGTTTTGATGAGTTAATGCAGGGGCATCTCTTGATCATTTATTGTTGTTGTATGTTGGTTCGTTCCCACATAGTACCCACCAAGATCCCTAGGATCTTGTGTTACGTTGGGAATATCCCTTTGTGCTTGTGGTTATTCCAATACCTGGCCCTACCATGGTCCTCGTGACTTTGGGGTGTTGGGATAATCTTGTTTGTTGTGTTTGTTTCATACATTTGATTCCAACTCGCCTTGGTCTCATATATCATGGTATTTGGTATCTTATGCAGTAGCAAAAATCAATGCTCCGAAGATGGAAAATTACATTCCTAACTGCATTCCATTTCATTGCATGCACCCTTAATTCAACTTTGTTCGTAACCCATGACTCATGATTTAGGTTGTGCAAACTTTGATTCTTTTTCCCCTTGTTTTTCCTCTTAGGATACTAATGTTTCTTGATAGGTGCAATATCACACCGACATTGCACCTATCATCTACCCGCATTCCCATGCAAGTCCTCATTGGCATTTAGGTTTACATTATATGAATTCATGTTTCATTCATATTGTAAGTTATATTGTAGGTACAACATATTTTATCTTTCATAGACAGGTTAGATTAATCTTAGTTTCATTTAACCCATACATGTCCATATTAACATTCACATAATACATGCATTACCACCTAGAAAACATATTGTTAGATCCATCCTAATTACATTTCATACCAAATTTTCATCTCATCCTACATTATAAACATTAATACATGCATGATCACATCATCCAAGTAAGCATAAATTCTACATGAACATAAAATATCATAAATGTGTGCATATATAAACTAACTCATCCATCACATAAAACATAGCACATAGTGTCAATAAGGGCTATCACATATCATAATCAAGATAATACAATGAACATCTCATAACAATGTCTCAAACATAATCCGCTACATATCCATCGTATATCATCAAATAAAGTACAAGATCCAAAGATGTCACTCATATATGCTCTCTGCTAATCTGTACTAAACCTCCATCCTGCACCTGTCAAAAAATCGGTATCCTGCCATCTACTCTCTGACTGCTCTACTATGAGCTACCCACGTATGATCTTTGAGGAGAGTCAGGAACTGGCCCTCTGTGCATGGGGGTCCCCTGGTAACCACTGTAAGGAGAAGGAGTCTGCCGATAGTCATTATACCCCTTAGTATGTGTCCCTAATGACTGGGACGGTACTGGAATTTGAGGTACCTATCTGATGTAGCACATTGTGCGCTACGCTAGATTTGAAACTGCTTGCTCATAGGCACACCTCTAGTAGCTTGCCTCCTACATAAAATCATCTCTTTTCCTAGCCTGATATCTAGTGGCATTCCACTCATGCTTGTACCTATCTCAATCCGCACTAACGGCTCTTTGATTCTTCCCCTAGGCCTCCTGTGCTAATATTAGCTATTGTACCTTCTCTATGGCCCTATCCCTCTTAGTCTGTGCAACCTATAACTGTGCTTGTAGTCCCTACACCTCTGCCCCTAACTCCCCCTCCTCGGCCTATGTTGCCTACAGCTGAACCTATGTTGTGTCACACTCACTTTGCAACATCTACATCTACACCTCTATGGCATCCCTCTCCCTATGCACAACCTATACCCGAGCCACTGCTGCATCCCTATCCCTTTGCAGTGCCTAAAGTCTCAACTCGGCTGCATCTCGCTCTCTCTGAAGAGCTGATACTTGTGACACTACTGCATCCCTCTCTCTGAAGAGACTGTACATGTGCCCTTGCCACCTCTAGCTCACTCTGCAACACCTGAACTCATGCCAGAGCTAAATCTCTTTTTGCCTCCATAGCCTACACCTGTGTCTGTGCCACGTCTCTCTTTGTCTGCAACACACATATCTACACCCTCATCTCCTCCTCTCTCCACTGCATCAATCCTATATCTACAACTGTCTACTCTAAACAATACACTCTGTCCTCGAGCTCATCCCGCTCTCGATGTAGATCTGCTCACTTTCTCCATAACCGCTCTATCTATCTTCGCAAACCCTCTATATCTCTTGCGGTCCCTGCCCCAATCTCTGTAAGCCCCTGCTCTATCCCTGCTCCAACAACTTGTCGTATCACCTCCTCAACTACCAAGCGGTCTTCTTCTTCCTATCTTGTTGTGACTTCTCCTTTATGTCTTTGCTGCCTTTACTAAGAATCTTTCTACTTTCAGTTTGGTAGGGTTACCCACTCTCATTCTATGCTCTATCCCTTCTCTTCAGAATTCTCCTTCTCCACTCTCTATCACCATCGGCTATATTCGAAAGAATCCTTCGCTTCAGAAAATCGCTCAGAGTCACCTTATCTCGCTTATTCCACTCTACTCGCCTTAATTAAGTTATAACTGGCTGCCACTGAGGCACAACCTCTCCAAGGCCCCATGCAGTACCTCTATTGGATCCTCTCCTCTAGGTGGTGTCGTCGATAGTGGTGGGATGTCATGTACTTCCATATTAATGTCCATCTCCTATGGCTCATACCCCTCACTCTCTGTTGATGCTTCCATCTCGTCCACATCAATCACCACAAGGGCTCCCCTCCTCCCCCCGTCATCCTCT
>VDFB02205501.1:0-56514 GCA_007258455.2 Sequoia sempervirens | reverse complement strand
TCAAAATCATAGGATTGAAGTTTGCTGACCCATTTCTGTTGCCTTTCGTTCAAATTTCGGTGCCCAAGAAAATGTTTCAGACTATTATGATCGATTTTAACACTGAATTTACTACCAACCAAGTATTGCCTGAATTTGGCCATGGCATGCATGATGGCCAACATTTCCTTATCGTAGATACTGTAGCTCCGTTCAGGACCTCTTAGCTTCCTGCTCTCGAGAGCTATAGGGTGTCGATCTTGCATGATGGCTGCAACAATACCCTCACCACTGGCATCACAATGTAGCTCAAATGGTCTGGTGAAATCCGGCAAAGCCAAGACTGGACATGTAGTCATGAGAAGTTTGAACTTCTCAAAGCATGCCTGTGCGAGAGGTGTCCACACAAAGGCTCCCTTCTTAGTCAAATCAGTTAGTGGCGCAGCATGTCGCGAGAATCCACTAACAAACCGACGATAGAAGGCACATAATCCTACAAACCCCCTGAGCTGTGTCAATGTCTCAGGTGTAGGCCAATCGATGATAGCTCGAACTTTCTCTGGATCCATGCTGACTCCCTCTCCACTGATAATGTGACCCAGATACAAAAGCTCTGCCATGCCTAAAGCACACTTGGACTCCTTGGCGTACAAGGACTCCCTGTCAAGTATACTCAATACCTCATCCAGGTGGACCATGTGTTCCTCCCATGATTTGCTGTAAACTAGGATGTCGTCGAAGAACACCAATACAAATTTCCTCAAGTGAGGATGGAAAACCCTGTTCATAGTAGACTGAAACGTAGCTGGAGCATTGGTTAAACCGAATGGCATAACAAGAAATCATAGTGTCCACGGTGACATCTGAATGCGGTTTTCTCAATATCCTCCTCTCGGACTCTGATCTGATGGTAACCTGTCCTCAAGTCAATCTTTGAGAAATAGCAAGCTCCATGAAGCTCGTCTATCAACTCATCTATCCGTGGAATAGGATACCTATTCTTTATAGTCTTCCTGTTGAGCATCCTGTAGTCAATACACATCCGAAGTGTACCATCCTTTTTCTTCACCAAAACAACTGATGAAGCAAAGGGTGACTTACTCGGCCTGATGTGCCCCATAGCTAAAAGTTCTTTGATGGTCTTTTCAATTTCATCTTTCAAGCGTTTAGGGTGCCAGTAAGGAGTGATCATAATAGGTTTTGTGCCCTCATCTAGTTCTATGATATGTTCAATACCTCTATTAGGAGGTCTACCTGGTGGAATTGCACTGAAAACCTTTGCATGTTTGATTCGAAGTTCCTGCACATATGGATGGTATGAAGAAGCTTGCTGCTCCAACTGTGAAGGCATTAACTTGCACTTTGCTGCCCAATCGACCATATCATGCCGAATCAAACGTTCCATTCTAGGGAGTGAAATTTCTTTCACATTGCTATCCTTGATGGCTTTAAGAACATGATTTGTGCCATCAACTATGAATTTCATCTCCATGTCATGCAAATTAAGTGTGAACTCTCCTATCGCATGAAGCCACTTCATGCCGAGAACTATATCTGTTTCTCCCATGTTCACAACATAGTAATCTGCCTTAAACTCAAAATTATTGAGTTTCATGGGCAAGTCTGATATCATCCTCTCGCAATTGAGAGTGTATCCATCTGCAACCTTCACACAAATGCCTTCAAACTGCTGAGTTTGAATTCCCCGTTTCTCCACTAACCGTGAATCAATAAAGTTGTGGGTTGCACTTGTATCTAGAAGAGATATGACCCTTTGACCAGCTAGGATCCCATGGAGTCTGAAAGATCCCTCTCTCTGCATATTGGACATATGAGCCTCCTGTAACTCAATTTCTACTACATTTTCTGCCTCATTTTCTGATTCTTCTCCATCTGTATCATAGATTGGAGCTTGTTGATCAGAAAAATTAGTCAATGTTTCTCCCTCATAAAACCACTCCATGTGTCTGTTTTGCCCTTTAGGTTTGAGGGGACAGTCATGATTAAAGTCATACGGACCCTTGCAGTAAAAACAAAGTTTCCTTCTACGAAGATCATTCATAGTTTCACGATCCAATGGTGCTACATATTTCTTCTTTTGATCAGCATTATCAGCCTTTTTTGAATCTGATTTATTATATGTATGAGGTAGAAGGTTTCGAGCCAAATTGCTTACAAGGTGTAGTAAGCTCCATACTGCGAGCTTTCCTCATGGCCTCCTATAGTGTAGGCAGATCAAATGCCTTGATCCATCCTTTCATGGGCTCGAAGAGACCCTCAATGAAGAGTATAATCAGCCTCCTCTCAGAAATCCCTGTCACCATAATTGACAATCTCTAAAACTCTCCAATATATGATTCCAAACTACCTAGTTGTTTCAATTGTGCTAGGTCTCTGAAAAATAGTTTAGGATCACGCTTGTCAAACCTCTCTACCAGTCTATCTGTGAACTCCTGGTATGAAGTAATCCGGTCATGGTGAAGAGTAGTCATGCCATGAATCCACCAGTCATGAGCCACGCCATCAAGGTGAAGTGATGCAAATCGAATGGCATCCTCCTTAGGCATGGGACGTAATGTCAGGAATGTGTCCAGCTTACTAACCTAAGCACATGCTGTAACTCTACCATTGCCATCAAAGTTCACCAAGGTAAGCTTATTGGTAGCCTGTCTAAGATCATTCTACTTGTATCTAGGCCTCCTGTCATTCCTGCTTCTGGTGTGTTCTCTCTTCTGGCTCATGAATCTATCGAAGTTAAGGTGCTCCTTAACTCTCAGTGGCAATGCATCCCATTCATCATGCATAACCATGATGTTATCTACAAAGTTTATCTCACCACCCTGTTGAACCTCATCCTCTTCATCAACCTCGTTTCTAGTAAAGATAGGACAAGGAACTCTCTCAAAGGTGCGAGATGGAACAATGTTTCTATGGGGTTCGCCATGAACACTGCCTTCTCGATCATGATCCTGATTCTGTCCTCTATGAAGTGCCAAATTTTGAACATTTGTGCTAAGCTGCTGGAGAATATTCGCCACTTGTTCTTGGCCTGCAACGATGCCTCTGAGCACATCTCTGGCCTCTCTGCCCTCTTCATTGAGACGATTCCTGTGAGAACCTTCAGCTTCCCTGTCAGCCATGTTATCAAAGTCCAATTCTTCTTCCTGTTCGTCAAACGGAAATGCTGAAAAAGGTTCAAAGTACTCCTCTACAAACCAGGACCCCTGCGTGAGTAGTACCTGTCAAGCCTATTCTGATGAGGCCGCATAAAGACTACTAACCCTGCAGGCTGGCAGGATTAGAGCCCTGATACCATTGTGATGAGCCCTGTTGGCTCTCAACTCAAACCCTAGTATTTTCTTAAGTCTTAATGTGTTATTTTAGTTTTTTAGAGAAAGTTTATAGACAGAAGAGAAGGGGCGCAGCATATAAAAGCTCATAAACTGTAAAATAGAGCTATTTCCTACAGCATGGAAATGCAGAAGGCGTTATTTTATTGAAACAATTAGTTCACAAGTGATAGACATACCAGAATGTTTCCAAATTATTTATTTAAAATAGTAAGCCAGCTCGCCAGCCAAAAATGGTGAAAACTGGCATATAAGGTCGCCTGGCCTCTAGATTTGAGTTCTCCCTCTTTGAAACTGGATACAAGCTCTTGAAAAAGGTAGACGCCAGTGATGGAAGACAAATTGCAGCCAAAAGGAAGGCGTTTCAACAAGTTACTTCACACACCTCCTAAATGGGCACATATCCCAATGCAAGTATGTAATGAACCGACCAATTTTTTGTTTTTTCATAAAAGATTACAATGCAACATGCACCCGTTAAGGTTAGCATAAACCAAAACGATGCAGAAAGTAACTCTAACCAGAATGTACACCAGGATCCCGATGCGGGCAAGGTGTGAGCATTGGTCAGAGGATCTCAAAGTAAATGCTGAACAAGAACTCTAACCAGAGATGCGCCGGTGAACGACGAGCATTCGGTCAGAGGATCCCTATCTATTGCAATACTGAAAAGAGCTCAACACCAAGTATGTGCTACTCAATCCGTGATGGATAAGAGGCGACCATTTGGTGGAGACTTAAGGAAATTACAATGCAAAACAGAAATAGGCGGCAAGCCAGCCTCTTCCACTTGTTCAGTGGGCAGTACAAACATAGAGAAATTGCGGAAATGTTAAATGATGCTGACAGTACTACTGTACAGCTTACAATATCAGAAATTCATCAATTAAGCACATTATAAGAGAACCTTCAACAATTACAACAATATAGAATGATAATTCCAAGTCTTCTCAATGGCTTTCCTTGCACACAACTCGAATGATTATTTTATGCTTGCTGCTATGACAGAGTTAGGACTGTTTCTCTGTTATCAGCAACACTGTAACACCAAAATATGCTCACAAACCTCACACCACTCATTCAAACTGCAAGTAAATAGATGCAAATGACAACTAAGATGGTGGCGCCCAAGTTAGAGACATAAAACAACCCCAAAGTACTGATATTTAATTTCTACACAATTCCCAATGAAGGTACAATGGTACGGCCCCTAGAGGAGGGCGATTTCTTCTTAAAATTCCCACACTTGTTTATAAATCACAAAACTTGGCAATAATTGGCGCCCAAGCAAGACTAATGGAAATATGCAATACCCACAATGAAATCTTTTTGTATTTTTGGATTATGAATAAAACACGCCTACAGCAATGCAACATCAGCAACACTAAAACACTGCAAAATGCTTGAATAACATCGACTAAATGCAAGTAACTCAACTACAATGCCAAAACAACCCAAATACAATCTAACCTCTCAACTAGTTGCTATCTTTCAAGCAAGAAGATGAGCCAATGCTAGGAGGTGTGCTTTCCTCGAAGCGAGTGCCTGAAATCAATCCAGCAGCATAACGGTGTAGTAGACAGATGATGCCAAATGAAGAGCTGAGGCCTGAATATATAGACGAGAGAGAAACATCTAGAAGCTTCCAGAGGGCGCCCAAAACCCTAATTTCAAATTCACCTTTTCCCTCCAAAAGATGGCGTCCATTTTTACTTTTGCTTATTTCACATATTAAAATAAAGTCAAACCTTCATATAGGCGTCCTTTTTCAAAAGCTCAATATTTGACTTTATAAAATATAACTTATTCCTCCATGGCGCCTAGACCCTTAAAGTCCCTCTTTTAAAAACAACTTAAGTTGTGCTTGCTATACAAAAGGGTCATATAATATTAAAATATAATATTATAAGGAAAATACTTATCTCACCAAGAATAATGCGCCCAAGGCCAAGAACTGAAGTGCCAGCTGAAACAATTGAAGAAGTGATCCAACTGAACTGAACCCCAAACTGTCCACTGCCAAAAATAGAATTTACTAAAAATAGTAAATTCGCGAAGTTGCCCGGAATGCCAAACTGAACACACCACTGCGAAGCTCTCTGAAAACCCAGAAAGAATCCGCAATCAGAAATCCAAACTCCAAGCAATAACCACCTCAAAACTAGGAAACCCTAATTTCACCATCCGCACAGCCTACGGGTCTCCGGAATAGGCCAACGGTCAACGAAACGATCACTGCTGAGAAGGGACATTACAAAGTAGTAAGTACCCAAGGTAGAAACCCCAAAAGAACACTCTGAAAGCTGAAATCTGTAGATAATGGCGTCTCTGGAGATGAAACCCCTTTCCCTATTGCAGACAACTGAATACAAAATAATAGAACCCTGATTGAAGCATGTAGAACCTCTGTATGAAGCTCTCTCAATTGCACAAATTCGACTGGTCTCTCACAGTCTCAAAAGTGCTCAACATTGAAGAGATGTCGTTCTCCAATGGAAGTTTGCTCAAAACCCTGATCACAGGTAAAGCACAGAAGGAAAACCCAAGGCAAAGTCGAAATAATCAATAATGAGTTTCTCATTGCCCAAAAGCCTTATATAACCAAGAGGCACGAATTCCAAGAAAAAATGCACTTCCTCATCATTTAAATCTTTTAACATATTCTTATGTCCTTTTCAATAGTTGAGATTTAAATAATTGGTGCCACTTAAAGGTATTAATGATTTAATTTTAAATCACCCTTTTTCCATGAATATTTAAGTGATATAAAGTGATAAAGTCAATTTGACTTTATAATAAAATATTAAGTTAATTAATAACTTAATTCACTCAAATAAGCATAACTTCCACAAAACTTCATAGAATCCTGTGCCGTCAGAAGCTATCAACTCCTGAACTGCCAAGGCCTGCAGTGAGCTAATCCCAGAACTTTGAAAACAAGAACAACCAAGCTCTCCAGAAAGTACCACTGACCCTCTAACCAAACCAGTTAGCCCACAAGAGTCCAAGAAAGGGCTAACACACTGTTCCCGAGAACTGGCTAGAGCGGGGACATCACATCGGCCCCTTTCCTAAGTGACCCAATGCATGATGTCAAGTGTCACCGATAATAGTAGCAACTCAGAATGCATTTGTGGTAGCTTAAGAAGATGTGATACCAAATGATAACTATGATCCTCAGATGCATTGATACAAAACCAACAGTGGGGAATCTAGGCCCAACAACATATCGAATATCTCTTAGTATTTATGGTAGCTTATCTAATATCTCTTAGTATTTATGATAACTATGATCCTCAGATGCATTGATACAAAACCAACAAAGGGGAATCTAGGCCCAACAACATATCAATATCTCTTAGTATTTATGGTGTCACCGATAATAGTAGCAACTCAGAATGCATTTGTGGTAGCTTAAGAAGATGTGATACCAAATGATAACTATGATCCTCAGATGCATTGATACAAAACCAACAGTGGGGAATCTAGGCCCAACAACATATCGAATATCTCTTAGTATTTATGCAGCGGCTTCCTGTGTGTGTATCCTTTGTCCTGCGTAAACTCCACATTATCAACCATGGAAGACTCCCACTCTATTTGTGGGCTCTTTGAGAGTACTCCATTAAAATAGATGCGTATGTATAGATCTCTTGCTGCCCTGCAAGGGATTTAAAAGAATATATCTGACAAAATAACTACCTCCATTAAGGATGACGGGGCTTCTTCTATAGCCAGACAAAGCTGCTATGAAACGTGCTTAAAGAGCAAGGGTCACGGCTCTTATTTGGAGCGATTCATTATTTCGTTTCTTTACTAATTTATGTTATAAGTTATAATTTATATTTTGTAATTCATATTTGTTTATTATCTCTTATTTAAGAAATTAAGAGTATAGATCAACATATTTAGTAATGTCTATAATTTTCTCATATTAAAGTCAATCTTACTATAATATGGATCATTGTGATTCAATATTTGTTTATGATAATCGTGATTTAGATAATAATGATTGAGTTATTATTAATATTATTTTTATAATCATAATTATTATTATTATCATTATTATTTCATTGCAATTTCTTGTATTATATCTTGATATTTATTGTATTTCGATATCTCAGGTGTTACAAATTTGGGAACATGACAACCAGCTGCCAACCAAAACTGAAATGGTCAACTTAAGATCTGATTTAAGGAAAATCAGCATCCAAGGAGATAAACAGCTGCTGCAAGACTGAAAATCAGCATTCAAAATATTACATCTGCTCATATCCAAGGCTAGAAACATCCTCTCAAGAGACTCCAACCCCGCATAAAACCACCCTTTGCTCGAAATATCTCTCCAAGCCACCCGTTGATGAGCAAAAGGAACCAACAAATGGTTGTTAAAGATGGGGACAACATCAAAGAATCTTAAAATTGAATCCTTATGCTTCCAAGAATTCATCTTTCCACAAGTACTTAGCTCCAATCACCCAAGTTGAGGATCCCAAGCATAGATACCCAATTGAAAATAATCTCCAACAGACCGGAAAGAAAACTAAACACATCTCCGAGTGCTGGTCAAAACCAAGTGCATACTTGTGAAATTGGTGCCCCCTCTAGTGAACCTCTGAAACCAATCCATGAAAGCTTCAGCAACACTGGAGCATGAAACATAAGATGACTTCAAATACCACTCCCAAGATTGACTCGCATCACTCAACCCAAGGAATGGATTGACAAGAGTGCAAACACCATGTTCTAGTCCATCTTCCCAAGTGGAATCTTCATCCTCTACCCCACCTATGCATTCATTATTAAGCAGCCTCGGAAGATTTTTGATCACAGAATGTGGCACATCCTCATGGTTTGATAGCACATCATCCATGCACTAGAAACCATACTCAGTCTCATGTACAGCTTTATCATCCATCACAAAGAGAGGGTTATCATAACTTCCCTCAACACCCACTTCAAATAGAGGATTTTCAAAAACTTGGAAGTCATCCCTTTCATCTTGCTAATCCAAATCTGCACATGCAACTTCCGATTTTGTTGTGACGCTTTCTAGATCAAACTCCACTTGAAGACTATCAAGCTCTCCTATCACTTGCTTGATTTCTTCAGCTCTCTGTGCACTCTCTTGCTCCTTGAAAAGTTTGAAGTCAGGAAACTGATCTTCTACCTCCGTTAGAGCCAACTGAGTATTTTCTAACATGCCCTTTGTTGATTCGAACTCCAGAGTGAGTTCATCAACCTTTCTCTCACTTCCTTGGAAAGCACTAAAGGTCTTCTTTGCAAGTTCAACGACATGATCTCAATCTTCAATCAAGTGCATGTACTCTGACTTCAATGTCTCCAAGGAGTCTTTGATAAGTTGCAAATTAGGAAGAGCAACTTCGTCCTTAACTCTCTCCGCTCTCTTCAAGTTGAGCCTTCCAGTAGAGCTCTTCAACCAAGTTATGTATGCGATCAAATCTAGATAGAGCTAGCACTTCATCTTCAATGGAAACCTTGAATTGGCCTTCCCACTTATAAGAATGTGAAAATGGTGAACTGCTGATAGGCTGCAAGAAAAAATCAGAACCTTGTTTCTTGTTTTTGCTGCCCTCATAGCTGCTCCAACATTCTTGTCTTTCACCACCAACTAACTGCGAATGCTCAATATTATGAAGAGAATCATACCTCTCCAATTTCTTCGACCCTTTGCTTGCAATCAGCTTCTTGAATGGGACAATCAGATTTGAGTTTGAGAACCTCTGCAAATCTTTCATTCTCAAGAGCCATAAGGTCTTCTAGCTCTTCTTCCCCCTCACTGTCTCCTTGATCAAAAGTTATGGCAGCCCCCAACTCATACGAAGAATCATTGAACGCTGTTATGAAAGTTTCGGTAGCAACGAACTTTTCCTTAGTGGCTGCAACCAACTTAAAGAGATCATCATGGAGCTTAACCAAGCCATCTCCTTCATCGATGACACCTTCGCCTCCAAAGGCCACCTCAAAACTTGCAATGCAATTTGATTTTTGATCTTCATTAGGATCAAAGGGAAATTCATCCCACACAAGTTCTTTATCATACCTTGGTGCCATCACACCCAGATCCCAAATGCTAATGGGTTGATTGAGATGGTCAATAGGAAAATGCTTATCGTGCTCCTCTTGAAGTGTTGGCTCTTTGAATAAGTTAGCTCCCAAATCACTTAAGCTAATATCTTCAAAAACAATTCTTTCCAATGGTTTGGTTTGCTGATCAAAGTCAAGACCACCTGTGTCACCATCGTGGTGAAGTGAAGAATCTTCAATGCTAGTTCTTTTGAAAACTTCATCATCATTATCTTCTATGGAACCATCTTGAGTAAGTATGGCGTTGATTTCTTCATGTGGAACTTCTTGGGAAGTTGGGACAGCAACAAGAGGCAAACCCTTCATCACCAAATCTTCAACATGATCTTGCATGAACTCATCTGAATCATCATAAACATCATCACTATGAAAGTAATCATAAGCTGATTCAAAGACACCACTAGTATTTCCTTCATATTGCTCTTCTTCGGCAAACTTATCCCATACAACAGTTCTACCATCATTTCCTGTGAAGTCATTAGTCTCAAAACCTTCATTGGATGAATCTAAATTAAGATTCAAGACTATTGTTTTGTTCTTATCGCCAAAAAGATCCTCATCACTACTAATCACATGCAATTCTAAGGGATTGTTTTTGGGCTCTACCACACATCATTCACATGTCAAGGTAGCCTTCCCATCCAAACATTTAGATTTTGTAGAAACCCATGAGTAAGCCCCTTTAATGTCAGGATCTCTCATAAGCGTGGTCAGTTCCTATATCAACTTTGATATAGACTTCTTTGTAGTCATCTCTCTCTGTATGTAGTATTTGATGTCTCTGTCACTCATCTGATAATTGAATCATTGAATTTTTTCACAGGATGGCAAGATCTTGGCTCTAATACAACTGTAATGACCCCCTTATATTTTTTCAATTTTTAACACATCAATCTTCACCCGTTAGTGTTAGCATAATCAAATTAGTTGATGAAAGTAACCTTACACTAAGAGTGTTCACTCAAGACCCAAGATGGGTGAGGTGATATCATATGGTGCTAGGGATCATTAGTAACAAACTGAATGAAAGTACAATGCTGGAAATGTAAATTATGCAACTCAACCACTTATTCAGCGGGCGTAGATTGACGGCTCAGTCGATCAGCAGATGAGAATGCAAGTATAGAAAGTAAGATGGCGAGGCTTGTCTCTTCCACCAATGGTGGGAATGAAAGCTTATGCAAGAAAGTAAATAAGGCGGCGAGGCCAACCTTCTTCCACTAATAGTGGGGATGCAATAGAGATTTGCAGAAATATTAAAGAGCTGATCAGTACTACTGATTCAGCATCACAATGTGAAATAAAATCTGCAAGAGCCAAGTATTAGAGATGTCCAAAGTGCTGCAAATGTTATAGAATGTCTCTCCAACTCCAAATGACTCCCAACCATCAAAATCAAATCCAGAAACTCCAACTACTACAATCTGATATAACAGACCAGGAAACTGAAAATGCAAACTAGCAACTAAATAATACTCCTAAATGCTCCTAACTAACTCAAAACCCCACCAACTAACATGAGATAAAATGCAAAGGACTCCAAGAGAGATGGCGACCAAGCTATGACTCTAAAACTACTACAAACATTAACTATTTTTTAAGCACGCTTCCCAAGACTATTCCAAGGAAAAATACGGCCTCTTAGGAGGGGCGTCCAGCATTATAAAATTCCAGACTTCATCAAAAAATCCCAAACTTTGCTCAAAGGGACGCCTAAGGCCTAGGAAGAGAGAGAGCCAATACCCAAAAGCAAACAAAAATCCCCCTTAGACTTATGAATGAAAATCACTTTTAGCACAACCAAACCAACAACCTGCAAAATTGAAAATAAACATCTAAACTCTATCTGTGAAGCTCTATTTGCACTCCCTGGATGAGAAGCAGTCTCTAGAACTCAGCTAGGTGCTATCTTTCAAGCACAAAACCAAGAGAAGCTAGGAGGTATGCATTCCTCAAAGCAGTCAGTCACCATTTCGGCAGCACTTCGTTATAGTTTGTTCATGGATGCCAAGAATGAAGCCAACACTCTTATTTATAAGTTCTCAATTTCAATTTCATTTCCCTCTCATTTGAGTGCCCAACATGAAATTCAATTTCATCTTTAGTAATTTGCAATATGCATGTCATTTCATCCTGCCTTCAAGTCATCCATCTCAAAAAAGCATTATACTTTATCAAAATTGCAAATAAAGTATAATATTGGCCTTCCAAAAGTATTAAAGTGAAATACTTTATACAATAACTTATTTCCTCAATTAGGCGTCCAAAATAATAATAAAGTGAAATACTTTATGAAATCAACTTATTTCTCCCTAAGGCGTCCACCATGCCTTAATGTTATTTCACTTTATAAAAATATTTTACCTCACCATGAGAACAGCCTAACTCAAGCCTTCACCTGCCAAAAATAGTTTCTGAAGTGCTAAAGAACAAACTGCCCAAACTGATATGCCAGAAATAGCCTCAGAACTAGGCTGCTGAAACCTCGCTAAAAATAGTGCTTACTAAAAATAGCATATTGTTAAAAATAGTGTCTCCAAATGCATTTTCTTCACATTTTGAGCAGTGGTCGCAACTTACTAAAAATAGTAAGTCCGGAAAAGTCCTCAAATTCAGTTGCATATCACACCATCATGAAGCTCTCTGAAAACCCAGAAGGAATCCAGAGTCAAAACTGCAAAACTCCAACATGCAAGCCTTCAAAAATGCATCTAAAACCTCCTATAACAGTGGAAACCCTAATTTTCATTTCTACTTAGCCTACAAGTTTCCAGAAATAGGCTAGAGGATGATGCTATTAAGTTTGTCATGTATTTGGATAGAGCAACGCATGAGTAGTGGTACCATGGCTTAGTGACACTAGGCCACAACTTGATTACCACCTATGATGAATTCACAAACAAACTCATTGAGAGATTTGACAAGGACTCAGAGTTACATTTCAAAGAGCATGCTCAATTAAAACAATATGGTTCCCTTGATACCTATATCACTCTTGTATAGTTTTGTCAATGAATCTTTAGATTCTATCTCTCATTCGTCTTCGTCTATTGGTGGTTGTATTGAATTTTCCACTTGGTCAGAAAGATTGACCCATGCTTTGTTTGGTGGTAGTAAGTTCCTTGCTATCTCTTCCCACTCTTCTTCATACGTTTCTTTGTGGTGGGAATATTATGGTTTTTTTTTCGACTACAACATTGACCCACACTTTAGCTTTCACTTCTTTCCTGGGGTGGGCTCCTTTGTACAATTGGGTTTTCTTTAGTTTCTTGTTTTAATTGTCTCTCCTCTCTTTGCTCTACGATCCTTAGAGATTGTCTTATTTCTTGTTTTTTGCCTTGATTGATCTATGATTTTTTCTTTTTTTTATTTGGATATACAGGCATTAATTAATTATTGGGAGTGTGACCTTGATCTGTAATTTGTTCCTCTTCCTCTTGTTGACTTCTATCCTCATAACACTACCTTGTTTGTTGTTTTTGTGCTTCACAATTCCATTTGGCACTCAAATCTTGAAGTATTATAAAATGTCTTGTGAGGAGTCTTGGTAGACAATTGTGGAGTATATCTACTTCTTCACTTACTCGTAGGTTATCATATATTACTTTTCGAGGAACTTTCCTTCATTCGACTTCCTTTCACATGTGTTCTTTCACATATGCATCCCACAGATTTACTGAGTCTTCTATGAGGTCCTCGTCTCTTTCTTGATTGGATTGTCCAAGTTCTTTAATCGGCTGTCCCATTTATATGGCCATTTCAACCTGACTTCTTAAGGGCAACAATGCCAAATGTTTACTTGCTAAATGAATATACAGTTATTTAAAGTATATTAAATTGAGTTTATACATATATGATTCATACAAGAATAACAAAATAATTTAAGAGAGTTTTCATATGATATAATAGTTGCTTTCTTTATTCGTTCAATGCTACTTTACAAAACTAGAATAAGAGAGTAGTTCTAACACACAATCCCTTTTCTCAACTACAAAAATTATATCTAATTCAATCATCGGTAACTACCAAAACTAATTCAATCATCCGATGAGGCATAACCATATTCACCAACTAACCTTAAGTACAACATAACTAACATGCAATCTATAACTATAATGTATTTTATGCTATCTACACCATAAGTGTTGAATAGCCTTGTGCCCTAGGCTGAGAACAAAAAACAGGTTTTAATTTAAGTAAGTTTGTATTGCATGCTCAAAGAAACCCTATTAGTTCTAGGATTATTTTAGCTTTTTCATGTAAGGGAATGTCATCATTTCTTTCGCTCTTTAAACCCCTACTAATTCAAAGAAAGGTATATCCTTACACACTGTTCCATTTTGTGTTGTCCAGAAAGGGACAAATTAACACACTAATAGATGTAACAACAAAGAGTTCGAGATCTGCTTAGAGGAGGAGCAATGCAACAACAAATGACCAACTGATTCTTCCTCACAAAGACAATGAACACATTTTGGAGGACCATGGAAACCCCTATTCCACAAATAGGTAAGAATCTTATTAGAACCTGCTAATGAAACAAAAGAATTGCTTTTTAGGAGAGCTTCACTATTCCAAATAAGATTGGCTGGCCATTCACAAACAGAGGGAAATTTCTATTCTGCAATATAGATTATCCTAAATTAACCTGATACCTGCTAATAGAATTTCCATTCCAGATCAATGATCTTCTTTGATTAATATAGGAATTCTTACCAATTGAAGCTGATCTCTTAGAAGATATTTGTGTTTGTCCAAAAAAGGGAGGCCACTAAATTGTTTCCATGCCCACAACTAAATACCATTACTCTTAGTTGCAAGTTGCAACCCAATAATCCTTGACTAAAGAACTCCAAGGACCCCAAGGAACAGATAACCACATCTGAGATTCTCCCAGGCCTGCGAAGATGCTAAGGGATGAAAGACCCATCTAAGAGTCATCCCAAAATAGAGCTTTACCTCCATTACTGATATTCCATGAAATAAATTCACCATTCAAATTTCTAAAGTATGAAATGAAATTCCAGATTGCTGAGGCTTTATGGAGGAACCTTAGGTATTTTTTGTTACCTACATTAGTTTAGATTTGTAATGGTTTGGCCTAACAATAAAAACATAAAAATGAAATAAACTTTATACCAGTAAAGGAAACTTAAGACCATAAGAAGAAATAAACAAGAAAAAATGTATGAATGCTCCTCTTTTTCTACCACCTATCTATAGCATTAATATATATAATATTTATGTACTAGCATACTTAATTAGCAAGTAAATCTGTTTGCATTTTTCCTGGTTTCATTTATCAAACATCATAGGGGAAGATTACAGATCTTCAATTTCTTAGTGTGTTATATTCATATCTACATTTCAGGTTTCACTGGACATTGTTTGATTTTTCCAATTTCTGACCATTTCCTTGAAAATCAAGTATGTTTCCCTTTGATAATTGTGATGTGAATTTTTTTCCAGGTTAACACAGTCAGTGGTAATATAATGCCTGCCAACTTTGATAGAAATGCAAGATGTCCTGACGAAGTTGTCAGGAGAATTCGAGTATCTTTTTCATTTGAAGATTCCACTTGGGAAGGACGTTTGCTGGAAACATATGATACATACTCTGATAGATTTGTCATTGCCCCTTGTCAGTGGTAAGGCAATATTTAGCTTATAGTCTCACTTTAGCTCTTCAACTTTGTGATGGGTTTGCTTAAGGTCAGTGGTAATAAATATTAATGAATGTAATACATCTCTCTTTCTCCCCTGGTCAAACTACAGTGTTGACATTTTCTAATCCTTTGCGGGTACAGATAAAACATTTTCCATTTTTGGTTTGGTGAATGTTCTTTTATGTCATCATCTTTATCGTATTTTCGCCCAATCATTTCCCAAATCAGAAGTTCTTACCAGCATATAAAATAGTACAATTACTCCATAGTTTCTGCTGAGAAATGTGACATGCCTTTTTTGTCAGACAATGTGGTTTGTAAAAACATGATGAAGCTGAAGCTAAAATTCTGCCTTAGCTGGAACACAATGAATCAAGGAAGAAAACTAATGTAACTTATCTTTTTAGTGAACTAAAATGGTCTTTCCTTAAAAGAGAAAAATTCTACCGAATATGCTTTTTGGTTTATCCTATATTTATGAGTTATGGGCACTGATTTTTCAAGCTATTTGATCCCTTGAAAACTTCTTGGAAGTAAACAGTTATTCACATGGAATACATCATTAATCATTAATACTCTGGTTGTTCTTCTCAAACTGTTTGATAATAATTGGATTCTTCTTATCATTTATTTTATACCTGTTCAGTTGGATTCGTGTTGACATTTTCTTACATTTTGGGTTACATGGTAGCATCTGATTCTTCCATATTTAGTTTTCAAAAGTGAATTTACCAATATTCCAATTTTGATTAATTAATTTTTTCTTACTTATGAAGTATATTGACATATAAACAAATTATATGGATCAGCCTTGGTCAGATTATACTCCCAAGTCATATCAATGCTCGACTCTAGAGAAAATTTAAAATGTCTTTGTATGTTGATTGTGGGTGTTGCTATCTAATTCCTTGTTGCTATTTTAACTCGGAATCACTAAAACCTAGCATAGTTGGGCAGCTTTGCTTTTATCTTTTATAAATTTATAATTCCATAGATTTTGTAGCTGTGTCACAGTCATGCTACTATCTGACTGTAATAAAATGTAAATCATTCTATGCTATTCATGCCAAGTCAAAACATAAAAGAATTCCTCCTCCTGCTTTAATTGCTAGTATGGAAATGCTGGTTTTATATACCTGGGCATCTCTATTTTATTGACAAGGATCCAATACATTTTTGAAATGAAATTTATAAAAGCAATAGCCCTTTGTTCATATTTTGCAAATTTTTTGACAGTTATCCAACTGTTCCCCTATTTTTTGCTTGGGGGGTTGGGGGTGGACAGGGACAGCCCCACACCAAAGAGTGACAAGCTTCACACATTGTAGACATAGTTCACAACACATGATCATTTTGGGAAGAGCTACGGCAAAGTAGGATTTGCTTTGATCTTTTTCCACTCAAACAAATTATCTAAATGGGGAATGCTATTCTGCTGTCAGTAAAAGATGCAATATTCTGAATGTCTGAATTTAGTCATCCTGTATACGTTTTAAGTTCTGAGATATCTTTATGTTTCAATGTTGGAAGGAGTCCTACATGGAAATATTATGCAGCTGGACTTCTTGAGCTTTCTGACTCTGAACTCTTGCTTCAGTGTTCTACTTCACCTGATGCAGAGAGTCCTGATTTTGTAGAATCAGAAAGACGGTATGTAGATCTAAATTGTTAAAAATTCTTAATCCTTTTTCTCCTTTCAAATCATAAAAACCTTTGCATTGTTCTGTTTTCATGTCATATGTTTTGAAAATTTGAAAATTTTCAATATGATTTGTCCTCTGAAATAAAGTCAGTAAACTAATAAATGCATTCTCAGGGAGATTTTGATATTAAAAATTTAGAGTTACTATATCACATTACACTAGTGAAAAAGTAAACAGAATATTACATTAGTAGATATTTTTTCCATCTATTGTCATCTAAGGCATCATGGGCCAAAAATGAGGGCATATAACCCAATTTACATAGATATATGGAGATTTTGAGGAAACCATTTTTATTTAAGCTAGAAAGAAAGAAAGAAATTACCATAAAGGACCCAGGTAGGTTAGTGGAACTCTAATGTATGATCATTTACATTAGGAAAGTAATGGGGTAAATAGGTCCAATTAGGATGTTATGCGTATTAGAATAATATTATGCACCACTAAATGTAGAATCAAGGAATAGAACGATGCACAATGTGAGCTCCTCATCTACATCTAGCTGCAGTTCCGTTGAGCAAAAGAGGATGTAAACCAAACAAGAAGAGAAAAACGAAGCTCTCTTACCAACACCCTCTTAATGCCATCAATGTGCTCAAGACTTGATGGAGAGGATGAATATAGTTGCATAGGGATTCCAGCAGCATAACCTTGCTTGGCCTCCAATTTTCTTCCCTTCAAAATGGTTTAGGGATGGTTGTATTTATAGATTTGATGAGGATAAATGGATGGTTGAGATTGCTTTTGGATGGAGGGCTAGGATTGCTTGAGAGGAAATTTGAATTTGAATTTGGGAGGGAGGAGAGATCAAATGCTACTGGTTGGTGGATGGAGGGCTAAGATTGAGTTGATTAGATTTTTGATGGAGATTATAAGTTAGTTTGAATTTAGATTGAAGGTAGTTGGAGATGGGTAGTTAGGATTAGTTTAGTTGATTTGATGCCTAGGATTGAATGTTGACTTCATTTTGGATTAGTGACTTATATCTAGTTTAATTTTAAATTGTGGATGTGGCGTTGTTCTCCTATTAGTGGGAGATTAGACTAGGATTTGAGGGTTTAGGATATTAATCAAATAATTAGGTTATTTAATCAATTATGGGAAATGGATTTAGGATGTTAGTTTAATTAATTGGATGATGGAAGGAATGTTAAAGGATAAGTCTTAGTTAATTACATAAATATAATAATTTATTTAATTCATCAGTGTTGAGATGATGCAAGTGTGGTTGCGATGGGATTAATGTGATGTAGAAAGTGGAAAAAGTAGTGATGTTCGGTGTGTCGTTAGGACATGATTAATTTTAGGTTTCTACAAATATTAAATAATGTAACTCCTATTAACTTGTCTATTAGCATTTGTTGTTTGTAACTTCCATGTAAAGACCCTTGCAAATTTTGGCCTTTATTTTCAGTTTTGGTCACTTAGGTATTTCGTCAAACAGTTGGTAAACAACCTTCTTCAACCGATAGATGTTTCCTTCTTTTGTTTTGGTTTTATAAGATGATCAAGTTGCATGAAAAGACTTATCTAAATATGCACCAAAGACTCTAATTGAACTATACTAATGACTGCAATGAATGGGATAGATGCAAGTGCAAGTATTTTCTGATTTTAATATAATATGATGACAATATGCATCTACAGCCAACAGGCATTTTATCAAACAATTATCCTGCCAACTCCAACCTCCATTAAACTGAATACAATGCTTTGTCAAATATATGATGTTGACTGCCCTCTAGAAGAACCAACAGCAGTGCAACTGAAATGAGTGCACTACAATGCAACTACAATGAAGGCAATGATAACTAGGAATGCAATTACAGTTATATTTATCAGAGAGTACAAAATGCTGCAATACCATCTACAGTCCAGCAACTAACTGTAAGGAATATGCAACTACAAAAATGACAAATGATATCAACTGTAGAAAAGAACCTAGTTTGATGTCTTCACTTGATGAAGTAAACCAACCATACCAATCGAACCTTCCAAAAACGAGTTGTCTTGCTGTCCAGATACATCGCATATATTTCCTGGTGAAGTGCAGCCCCTGAAGACCACGATTCTCCCCAAAAACAATCAATTATAAATTCAAAGTGCCAATTCCTCCAAACTAATTCGATACAATCACCAAACAACTCCTGACGTGGTCTCCTTTGTCTTTAGCAAGAAATATTTCCCAATTTATTTTATGCCACCCAAACTTTAGAAGCTGCGTTTGACTTTCCAAAAGGTGACGTGAATTTCCAGAAAATGTTTAAGCCAAATCGAATCAAGTAAAGTGCTGCGCTTGAAGTTACCTGGTGGTATACGACTTCCCAAATAAGACGTCCACTATATTCAATCTGATCGTTCTTCACCTTATATATATTTGTCTTTTTCAATGAAGACATTACCCAGCTAAGTGACAAATATTATTTGTCTTATGTGGCTTGAGTAAGTTGATTTCTTCAATATAAAATTGATTTGTACAAGCTTCAAATACTCATAAAGAAATCGATCTCCTAGATTTTCTTTAGTGACTGCGATTTCTCCAAGTGAGAATATGATCCCAATCTAAATTGATGAAATTGATTTAGCTGAAGTTGATTATCAATACCAGCAAATATTTTCCCCAAATCGAATTGTCTCCAATGGCTGTAAGTTATCTGCAACCATTTCTAAATTGATTTTCTCTATGTATGCAAAATTTGGTCAAGAGACCATTAAATTTTGCAATAAACAATCTAAGCAGAAAAAACTCCACAAGTGCAACAATAAATTAGCTGTTGCAAATGGCATGAACAATCCAATAGAAAGATAATAACTACAACAATACCTTAGTTGCTGCAATTGTGTGAACTCCTCAAACAAATGCAATAATAAGTCAGCTATTGCATTCAAACAACTTCTTCTCAGTAGGGCAATAATACCTCAGCTATTGCACATGTCAAAGCTATCTAATGAAGCACCTATAGAAACCCTAGATGGATTCCTCAACAATTCCAGCTAGGGTTAATCTTTCACAACCAAACTTGGTACTCTAGAGTCTTCAAACCCTTGGGCAAGCAAAGCATTCAGCTTCTTACCAAACTGGTAATGAGAAATGAGATTCAAATCAAGCATGCCCAAATGCTAAGCCAACAACTCCTTATATAGATTTCTCATTGACCTTTCAAGAAGCTTCTAAAAATAATATTATTTTATTCCCTTAAGTGACTTTATGATATAATATTTATTTTAAGTCACTTTATTAAATTAATTAAATATAAAGTCATCTTTTAATTTTACTTTATTGAAATAACTTTATAAATAATTAAATTAATACGTACTCCCTTATTTCTCCTGTTTAACCTTCGGGAATAAATAAAGGCTAAACGCACATCAAGGTGGCTATCGAAAAGGGGACATGACAGTCCTCCCTTTCCGAAATTGCTTGTCCCCAAGCAATTGTAAACTGAGATGCTAAAGAATCTACTCATCTTTTCACGTGGCATCCTCTACTGGCAATCCTCTCCATCTCACCAAATATCTCCTAACCACCCTATTCCTCAATCTCTTCTCCTATGTATCAGCAACCTCCTCTGGAATTAGGACCAAATGTCCCTCCTCATCAATCGGAGGCAGCTCCGTGGAAGAATTAACCCGCTGTCGAGGCACGAAACATGAAATAAACGATGTGTCCTACTACTCTCTGGCAGTTCCAACTCATAGGTTACCTCCCCAACACACCTGATGATCCTGTAGGGTCCATAGAATCGAGACTTGAGTTTCCTCGCACTGCTCTTCCTCAAGGAAGATTGCCTGTAAATCTATAACTGAAGGTAAACCAAGTCTCCAATCTAAAACCTGTGCTCAACCCAATGCCCATCAGCATGTCTCCAGCTGACTATGTGCCACCTGCCAACTATCCTGGAGTGCCTGCGAGTTGTACTGGTTCCCCTGAATCCAATACTTAGCCTCAGGAGTTCTACACTCCCCAAAAGCCAAGCCAGTACCTAACCATCTGAATAGCCCCTGCAAAAAGGCACTCAGGAACTCACTATCTCTATCACCACCTAAGAATCTCAGCAACCCATGCAATCTAATGGTCTCTCTGAAAAACAGCTCTGCCACCCAAGAACTGCAGTGATGAACCTCGAGCATCCATATTGTCCATAAACAAACTCCACCTGGATCCCATGAACTAACTAGAAGTCCTCTAAACTCAACCCCAACTGACTTCCGTTGCACCACTCTGATAACCCCTAGAGTCCAATCCAACCAAACCTCAAACTCCTACTTCTGTGAGCAACTGCCTAGCGAGAACAACTTGGACTCATCACCTAAACTCTGAAATATATCATAATAGAGTGAACCCGTACACCTCTTATTCAGCCTATCCCTCTGTGAGAACAAAGTCATAGTAAAATCCTACGTATGTGGGCTGAAGGAAAACTGATGAGCACACCTCATAATGCAATCGAGGTGAAACTCTCCTTCCTATGCTAATGGAATACCAAAGTAGTCATATGTATCCCATCCAATACTACCATCATCAGAAGAAGACTCACAACTCACAACAGGATGAGTTGGTCTTGCAGCTTTGTCATCATAACCCCATGCAGCTCTGTCAACAAAACCTCTATCGAAAAACAACTGCAAGTGTCCTGACTTACTTTCAGGAGTAGAAAGAATGTCAACCTGGATGCCATCATTCTCCTAAAAGGAGCCTAGAACAACACTGACATCCAGCGTGCAAGACTTAGAAGAAGTCATCTTCTTCTGATAAGATTGACCAATGTCAATCTCAAAACTACCAATATAGAGCCTGGAGCTCAAATTTGCAATGACGCCTAAACCTGCAGCCAAGACTGATGTGTTTGTATTATCATCAATCCAATCCATACTAAGTGGTCTCCTATGGATGTGAAAAATGCCAATCATAGGTGCATAGAAGCACATGCCAATCTCCGACAAGCTGCTGGTATAAATCAGAACAGCACCAAGCAACATGTAAATCATATCCATGATGGAGAAAAGTTCCCTACAACTGTCATAGGATAATAAGGACTCACCATCAATCTGTCCTCTCAAGTAGCAATCCCAACTGCTCATATCCATCCCAACTGCTGTTGCCCTCAAAGTGTAACCTAACAGAACCCTGACCAACCAAGTAGGAAAACTATCAATCAATGAAGTAGGAGGTAAAGCCCATGAAGATGGTGCTGGAATACTGCTGCCAACATGCCTGTGTCCAAACCATGGACTGAAATCAATCGGCAACTCGATCATAGACATCTCAAGATCAAGAACAATGCATCCAACACCTACTCTTCTTGCCTATCCAACACAAGAGGCACTGCACCTGACTGTATTCTGAATGTGAATTCTAGGAGAACCCACGTTGCTATCTTCAACAAGTGACCTGGCTGCCATAGATGACTGAGCCTTTATTGTATATGATGACTCTCGAGCCAAACTCAACTCCAAGCAGAGCTCATCAACATGAATCTCTGATTCTTGAAGAGCCATCTGAGTCATCCTCAAGGAATCGCTAGTGACCTAAAGCTCGTGAGAGAGCTTGTCAACATCCTCTTCCTTCCTCATCAAAGGATCTGAATAGATCTCAACGGGGTTGAGAAGGTGGTCATGGTTTGAAAGGTGTAAATAATTCGTCTTCATTGTTCCCATACCTTCTTTGACTTCCGACAAGCTATCATGAGAAGACTCTACTTCATCTCCCTTTTGTCTTGTCTCCAACTGAACCATCCAAAAGTGATTTTCAATCATCTTGTGCATTTTGTCATGATGAGATAAGGCTGCCACAATCTCATCCTCATTCACCTTCAACTAGTTCCTCCAACTTTGCGAACTATGGGGTGTATGATTAGCTTCTCCTTCACATGAATAAGCATCTGATTGTTCATGAAGTGCTTGAGTCACCCAACTATATTCTTCCGCCAAGTCCTGAATACATTCATTCTGATTTGGAATTAGGTCAATACTAATTCCACCTATAAAATCATCATCAATGCCCTTATCAAGTGTCTCAACACAAGAGGGCTCAAGTTGCTCATTGTACTCATCCAACTTCGCTGCTCCACTGGAAGATGGCATGTTTTCTTCAAGTAGAGAAGATGGAACCGGTAGGCCAAATGAGATTAACTCTTGTGCATTCAGTTGTTCCTTAAGCTTCTCAACTTTCCACTCAACTAATCTTCCTGCAAGATCATATGCTGCAGTTGAAACCTGCTGCTCTTTTCTCCAAATGATTAACAATTCAGATTGCAACTATTTGCAAACATCCTCATTCTCATCAAGGATCACGGACAAGATAGTGAACATACTTGTCTTTACACTGGATGTCTTTTCCTTATTCCTGATATGAAATAATCGAATAACTGGAGGATGGGACCATCATGATCAAACATGATAATGCATGACCGTAGCTTTGCCATTGTTTCTAGAATCTTAACCCCCTTATTGAAAGTAGGGCTTTTGATGTCATGTATCCCTTGAAAGCTTTCAACCACCAACTACATAACCTGTCTCATTTTGCCATTATCAAAAGGAACTTCAAGAGTTGTAATCCTCATAATTTCACTTAGGCAATGGGCCACAACAAATCTTACATCCTTATCTTTGTGTCCTAATAACCTATCTTCCTTCAAAGAGATCAATACTGGAATCATACCTACTTGAATTATCTGAGAAGGTGGCTGGTCCACCAAATGCAAGCAATTTACTACTTCCTCCAATGAACTGAGAAGAGCATCTATGATTAGAAACAAGTGACCAAGTTTATCTCCTACCATAAAAAGTCTCTCTCCAAACTCTTCATCACTCATTGAGTCCATGCTTATAAACTGAAATTTCTGATATGTTTTGATCAACTAAAACAAAGTGCAACTACCCAACAGGCTGGCAGAATTCTTAGCTCTGATACCATTGTAAAGAACCTTGCAAATTTTGGCCTTTATTTTCAGTTTCAGTCACTTAGGTATTTCGTCAAACAATTGGTAAACAACCTTTTTCAACTGATAGATGTTTCCTTCTTTTGTTTTGGTTTTATAAGATGATTAAGTTGCATGAAAAGATTTATCTAAATATGCACCAAAGACTCTAATTGAACTATACTAATGACTGCAATGAGTAGGATAGATGCAAGTGCAAGTATTTTCTAATTTTTAATATAATATGATGACAATATGCATCTACAGCCAATGGGCATTTTATCAAACAGTTGTCCTGCCAACTCCAACCTCCATTAAACTGATTACAATGCTTTGTCAAATATATGATGTTGACTGCCCTCTAGAAGAGCCAACAACAGTGCAATTGAAATCAGCACACTACAATGCAACTACAATGAAGGCAATAATAACTAGGAATGCAATTATAGTTATATTTATCAAAGAGTACAAACTGCTGCAATACCATCTACAGTCCAGCAACTAAGTATAAGGAATATGCAACTACAAAAATGACAAATGATATCAACTGTAGAAAAGATCCTGGTTCGATGTCTTCACTTGATGAAGTAAACCAACCATACCAATCGAACCTTCCAAAAACGAGTTGTCTTGTTGTCCAGATACAACGCATATATTTCCTGGTGAAGTACGGCCCCTAAAGACCACGATTCTCCCCAAAAATAATCAATTATAAATTCAAAGTGCCAATTCCTCCAAACTAATTCGATACAATCACCAAACAACTCCTGATGTGGTCTCCTTTGTCTTTAGCAAGAAATATTTCCTGATTTATTTTATGCCACCCACACTTTAGAAGCTGCGTTTGACTTTCCAGAAGGTGACGTGAATTTCCAGAAAATGTTTAAGCCAAATTGAATCAAGTAAAGTGACGCGCCTGAAGTTACCTGATGGTATACGACTTCCCAAATAAGACGTCCTCCACTATATTCAATCTGATCGGTCTTCACCTTATATATATGTCTTTTTCAATGAAGACATTACCCAGCTAAGTGACAAATATTATTTGTCTTATGTGGCTTGAGTAAGTTGATTTCTTCAATATAAAATTGATTTGTACACAAGCTGCAAATACTCATAAAGAAATCGACCTCCCAGATTTTCTTTAGTGACTGCAATTTCTCTAAGTGAGAATATGATCCCAATCTGAATTGATGAAATCGATTTAGCTGAAGTTGATTATCAATACCAGCAAATATTTTCCCCAAATCGAATTGTCTCCAATGGCTGTAAGTAAGCTGCAACTATTTCTAAATCAATTTTCTCTATGTATGCAAAATTTGGTCAGGAGACCATTAAATCTTGCAATAAACAATCCAAGCAAAAAAATCTCCACAAGTGCAACAATAAATTAGTTGTTGCAAATGGCATGAACAATCCAGCAGAAAGATAATGACTGCAACAATACCTCAACTACTGCAATTGTGTGAACTCCTCAAACAAATGCAATAATAAGTCAACTATTGCATTCAAACAACTTTTTCTCAATAAGGCAATAATACCTCAACTATTGCACCTGTCAAAGCTCTCCAATGAAGCACCTATAGAAACCCTGGATGGATTCCTCAACAATTCCAGCCAGGGTTGATCTTTCACAACCCAACCTGGTACTCTAGAGTCTTCAAACCCTCAAGCAAGCAAAGCATTCAGCTTCTTACCAAACTAGTAATGAGAAATGAGATTCAAATCAAGCATGCCCAAATGCTAAGCTAACAGCTCCTTATATAGATTTCTCATTGACTTTTCAAGAAGCTTTTAGAAATAATATTATTTTATTCCCTTAAGTGACTTTATAATATAATATTTATTTTAAGTCACTTTATTAAATTAATTAAATATAAAGTCATCTTTTAATTTTACTTTATTGAAATAACTTTATAAATAATTAATTTAATACTTACTCCCTTATTTCTCCTATTTAGCCTTTGGGAATAAATAAAGGCTAAAGGCACATCAAGGTGGCTATCGAAAAGGGGACATGACATTCCATCATTATGGCATGTGTAATTGTCATCTATTATTAGATGTTCTTCAATAATTTAAGGCTCCCATCTCTCCTTGAGATAGACATGCTTCTTCTCTCATGTCATTTTTTTCCATATAAATAGGTGTTAGAGCCAAGTTTTGTCTTTAGGATAAGAAAAGTCAAGAAGAGAAGGTTCGAGAGCATGGGAAATCAATAAAAACATGATTTTGCTGAAGAGTCATAGGTCATGGAAGGTTGTTAAAATCAAGGGCATGATAGGACATTTCATGAGATCCTTTTCTTAGCCGTGGTTGTTTTCATTTGTGGAGCACTAGAAAATCCTCGGTTTTAACCATAGTTATCACCGTTTGAAAGTCGTGGAATGAAACATAGTCAATCTAATCAAGAATAGTGACACTTTGCTCGCATGGGAGTCTGAAATATCCCGAGCTAAATTAACATGCAATTTTTTTTCAATTTCATGACTTCATTTGCACAAACATCTCATCAAACAAATGTCTTGCTGCTATTTTGAGTTTGCATTCAGATTTTTTTCGTTAGAGATAATTGTTTTGTGTATAGTTTCCAGAATGTACCTTTTTACAGTGTTACATATATAACAATATATATATATATATATGATTCACAACATTTGAATACCTTTCATATTTGTATTTCCAGCTGATACAAGAATGCAACTTTGAAGGTGCACATCTATCGTTCAATACATAAACAAAGAACTAATATTATAATATTCTAACCTTGAAATTGGTGCCAACTTGACTTGCACAACTCCCAACCTCTACCAGCAACTAAATTCACACTAATAAATAATGGTGGCCCCCATATGAAGTATGATGGCCTTAGAGGAGGTGCATGGCTGAATAAGTGAAGCGACCAACAAATAAGAAGAGTCAGCACTTGCTTAGACTGACTTTGACTCCCCAATATCCCACGCAACTTAGTTTGACCTCAAACCATGTACGACACCCTTCCCATTAATTGTGATTCATTCCATAGTGTACAGCGGCGACTCGAATAATAGTTGGTAGTCTTAATGCATCGCACCTCCTTTTTGACCATCCAATGACTCCATGTCACCCTCAATTTGGGCTGATATGTTATGGCTGCATTCCTTTTTGACTGGGACTTCCTCTATGTGTTGCGGCTGGAATATTAGGTTGTGATAGTAACTTTAAAGGCTATCATGCCTCATATAAAAATATTAAATTGTTGCCTATACTTCCAACGACCAATAATCTCTCTTAAAATCATTCCTTGCAGGCACCTGAAATAATATGGATAAACCTGAGCATCTGAAATAAATTTATTTATTTAGCTTTGTAATTATGCAACTTATCATGTTGAGAAATCCATCTTGGCACAAGAATTCACGAATTTTGAAAACTCCAATCAATGTAGCTCTAGCAAGAAACCTATGTGATTTCTTCAGCAACTAGCTAGGATAGGTCTCCCACTACCAAAACTGGTTCTCCCTTCGGGTTTTTGTATTAGGGTTTCAGCCAAGGTTGCATGGACACAAATACGGGTATGGATACGGATACGGTAGCAGATATGGATATGGTTGTTTTTCAAGACCTCTCATATGGATACGGCAGGATACCACATACATATATATATATATATATATATATATATAGACAATTTTCTAAATTATTAGAGAATTTTTATCATTACTTTATAAGCAATATAGACATAATTGCTAAATATTTCAAAAAGTTTATATTTAAATATAATTTTATTATTAAAACAAAATTCAAATACATTGATAGTTTGATAGAATCACATGCTATCAAAAATATCATCACTATTCTAAAATTGGAGTTCTAAATCATCAAGATTCTCTGAAGAGTTATGATAGTTGGATTGAGTACGACCACCAACTAGATTCTCAGAACCAAATGAAGAGTCACTAGTGGACCCTCCTACTATGTCAGAATTCTCAACAATAGGATTGAGATGTGTCAATGCATTTATGGATGCATCAATGTCACTCATCTTGGGCCCAACATCCCAAAGTCTAATAGGTCCCTTCATGTAGTCTGTGGAGGAATGCAGCAAGAGACGAAGATTAGAATGAATACATGCAAGGTCCTTTGCTTTACTAGCTACCAATCTATTTCGTTTCATTGAATGGATGAAACCATATGTGCTCCAATTCCTCTCGGATGTAGAAGAACTTGAAACCTGTAAAAAAATATATTATATCATTATAAGTTACAAAGACATGCAATAAAATAAAATAAAAAAGTAAGAAATAATTTAAATTAAATCATAATTCATATAATATTAAACCTACGATAGAAGTCTGATAGCGAATTTTTGCAAATGTCTAGTCATGGCACCATGAAAGTTCCACCATTTGGTAGGGTCCATGTCCTTTTTATCTGCCATTGCTTCAACATTTGCATATGTTCCATCAGAGGATGCAAAAGTCCCAAACTCATCTCGAAGCTCCGCTGCAACTCTAGGAACTGTAAACATTTTTTTGAAGGCTTTCTTATATCTATCAACTACCTCAACATCCATATTTGGTGTTGTCCTATTTGGCAATGCCAACATATCAACATGGTAGTACTTGGAGTTCAAAGCATATGCCAAAAGTTGCAAAGGAGTTGTCATTTTATCCCATCTCTTCTTGATTACTTCATATATCTATTTATAAAAAAAATCAGTTGAGTCTTGCTCTTTTGCTATAATATCTCTAACCTACTCCACCATTGTATCTATGCAATCATAGATGTCACCCAAAACTGGCTTATCAGTGTCACAACAACAAATGAGGCTATAGATTGGTTCAGTGAAAGAGAGCAAGTAGTCAACTTGAGCCTGCCAATCATCATCAAGAATTAGTGTTTTGATATTATTTGCTTTATTTGTTTGTGATTGCCTCCAAACTTTCCAAATATCACTAATCACCATACTTTTCAAGGCTTGCTTCACATCCACAAGCCTTTTAAGAACAATGCAGTGCGTGGCAAAACGAGTCTCAACCACCTTCAATTGAGAAACAAAATTTAAAAAACATAATAAATTTTAAATATTTCAAAAAAAATGATAAAATTTAAATATTTTTGATACAAAAGAAAACTTACCTTTAACAACTCCAACTTGGCAAATTGTCGATAAATGGCCTGTGACATGTGATGATTACAAATAAACATTTGAATTTCTTTAGCTTCTTCATAAATTTTTTGTATCCATTGAACTTTGCCAATTTTTTGTAACATTAAGTTCAAAGAATGAACTACACAAGGAGTCCACCAAATGTTTGGAAATCTTGCTTCCATGACCAACCTTGCTACTCTACATACTTTTGCATTATCTGTGATCACTTGAACAACATTTTCTAGCCCCACAGACTCAATTGCTTCAATTAGAATATTGGCAATCAAGTGGTGTCCTGTTCATCAACCTTGCATTCCATGGCTTTCAAAAACATTGCCCCCTTTGGACTCATTGCAATCACATTGATCAATGGTCTATTTCTAGCATCCTTCCATCCATCACAAATGATAGAAGCACCTGATATTTTCCATGAAGCTCGAATCAGCTACAATTGTCTGTCAATAGTATCTTTTTCTTTTGACAAAAGGGTGGTACGAACTTTTTCATAGCCTGGACCTTTGTATCCTTTTGGTGCCTCATTAATTGATTTGATCATCTCTTGCCAATATGGAGAATGCGCCACATTAAATGAAATCCCATTTGCATACAAGCAATGAGCAGCATTTTGATCTGTATCCTCTCGACTCTGCAAATTAAATGCTTTTTCTAGAGGTCCTAAATTGCTCCTTTTGTGACCTGTAGATGTTCCTAAAGCTGATTCTGGATGCAATGGGGGTTTATTTTGACTTAGAATTGACCTTTGTTTTGATGCTTGAAAATGATTATCAGCTTCATCTTGTTCTTTTTGATATTTTGCAATTTTGTCATCTGACAATCCCTTCCCTCTATGACCATCAACATTTGGACCAGGACATACAACACACCCTGTCCCTATTATGTGGCAAAGATGCCCACAAACCTTGGTATAAGAACCTCTGTATTCATTTTGACACTCATGGCATATCCATTTATAACCTCCACCACCTTGAATTTTTTTCACAATGATCACATATTTCCAAAGTGGAGATTTAGTGGCTGGTTTGATCCACTTGTCATTGTTCTCTGATGTTCCATCATTGGATGACGATGATGCCATTATTAATATCCTACAATAACTAATTTTTTAATAAAATTATAAAACATAAATACTATAAATTGAATATAAAACACAAATTATTCAATAATTTGATTTAAATATCTAACTTTAATAATTTATAATATATCTAATATTTAGTATTTTAAATTTACTTTTTAAAAATATACAAACTATGAATCTATAATTTATTAATTATATTCACAATAACTTCCAAATTTAAACCTAAAGTAACTATTAAATTATTAATTTAAATTAAAGTAAATATATTAATAATAAAGAAAAATAAAAATAAATTATTATATAACTGTTATTAGATTTCATAAAAATTATAAATCTATAATACATTATAATTTATTATAAAGAAAATATAAAAATATAAAAAAACTAAAAAATAAATATAAATAAAATATTAGATAGCTTTTAGTTTTCCTACAATAAATCAATTGTTTAAAAAATTGTATGTATTACTATTAAGATTTATAGATTTCTACATTCAAAAATTCAAAACTAATCAATTTCAATCTATTAAATTATTCGAAACTAAATTCATAATAAAATTATTAAAAAAATAATAATAATTTATTTAAAACCTATTAAATCTAAATTATTTAATAATTATTTAGATATTTTTATATTATTTAATCTATTGTTTAATTTTAAAAACACTTGGGGAATAATTAATAATACAACTTAGGAGAGAGAAAAAGGACACTCACAGAAATTCCCAAGAACATATGCTTTTCAAGGCAAGACGGAAAAAACTTGAATCACTTTTTTTTTTTCAATTGAACAATGCAGATTTACAAAATAATATAGTCCTCAAGGGGGGACTGGGAAGGGAGGATAATAAATAGAAACACACAAGTTCAAAGAAATATCACAAGGCGTGGTGGATAGCACAGAGTTTTATCTCCCACCTACAGTCCAACCATTCAATCCGTTAGAAACATAAGCATGGGAATTCTGGTGAATATAAGAAATCTCTGAGTTGTTTGATTGTCAAAATAACTTTCGTAGATTTATATTCTAAATAAAATTGTGATGAGCCTTGCTAGCTCACGCTCAAACCCCTGCCTTGTTTTTAAGTCTATTTGTGTTTTTTAGTTTTTTAGAGAAATTTTGTAGACAGAAGAGAAGGGGCGCATCATATAAAAGCTCACAGAATGAAAACTTGAGCAAATTTAATCAAACTGAAATTGTAGAAGGTGTTTATTATCATCAACAATGGATTTAAAACATACAAACATACCCGAAAGCCTCCAGATTTTTTAAATAAGAAATCCGACCAGCATAGTGAAGAACTGACGAAAACTGGAGTAGAGAGTTACAGATTGCAAAGTTTATTTTGAAACTGAAGCCAGAGAGAAGTATAGGTAGGGCGCCCAAGTTCATGAAGAGAGATCCTCAGAAAGAAGACGTTTCTCCAAAAAGCCAAAAAAAACCTTCCTTGCAAGTGCCACGCCCTTTCAAACAAAAAGCACCAAAAACCATCTCTGAAGGTGTGCCCAAACAGCCATGAAGTCTGCCATGGTGAAGGAAGAACAGCAACTAATAAACCCTCTGTTTTTGATGAAGAACACTACAAAAAATCTGTTGAAGCACTGCAGAACTTCTGAAATGAAGCTCTCTCAATCTGCACTAATTCAGCTGATCTCTCACAACTTCACAAGTGCTCACACTGAAGAGATTTCGTTCTCCAATGGTGGATTTGCTGCAAACCTGATCACAGGCTGAAAGCAAGGGAAAAACCTCCAAGGCAAAGTTGAAATATTCAAAAAGATGAGTTTCTCATTGCCCAAATCCCTTATAAAGCAAAGGAGGTGAAAACCTAAGAAGGCCGTACCTTTTAGGGTTTTAGATCATTTAAATTTATGGAAATAAACTTAAGTCACTTTCCATAGTCTAGACTTTGATTTTAGGCGCCTCCTTTAAGTGAATAAAAGATATAACATTAAAATATTCACTTTAGACTTAATTTAAGTGAAATAAGAATTATAAAGTCAATTTGACTTTATAAAAAGACTTTAAGTTAAAAATTAACTTAAATCACTTAAGTAAACCTATCTCCTAATTCTCAGGTGGGTGTATGATGAGAAGCAAAGAAACTCCTATCTCACCAAGGCACGCAGCCAAGGCCTATCACGATCTGAGAAAATGAAATCGGCCGAACTCTCCAGAAGGTACCACTGACCCTCTAACCAATCCGGTTAGCCCACAAGGGTCCAAGAAATAGGCTAACACTCTGCAAACAAGATCACGCTGAAAAGGGGGACATTACAATCCGCCCTCCCTGAAATTGCTTGACCGCAAGCAATCTCAACAACAAAGGATCAACCACTCCTCCAGGTTCCCAAGGATAGTGCTGTGAAATGTCCCTACTATCATCAACTGTCTTCCGCTGCTCAACACTGATCTCAACTTCACCATGCCAAAAGTGGTGAAGCCAATGCATGGGACTCATCCAAAACACAGTACCAAACCTGTCGCCACCTGGATCCCAATATAAACGGTACTCACATCCATCCCATCGCCAATAAAATAAGAGCCAGGGAAGCATCTCTAACTTGCTATCCTGCATGCGTAGGCTGGAGCCAGCAGTAATACGCAGCTTTTATTTGTAGCAGAAACCCGGCAAATACAGCAATGAAACCACAAATCCCAGCTGCGCGGAAATCATGCCCGGCTCCATCGGTCAATCAAGATAAATCAAATCATTCTCCTCAAAATAATAGTCGCGCAGCGATCAATGCTCGCTGTCAGTGCGGCGATATCGCTTCGAAGAGGATCATCATCTTTGGGCCACCATCTCTAGGCTGGATTAGCCGTAAGTCCATCCCCGCCCTTTATACACGCTCCTAGATGAATGAGTCTCCTGTAACTCCCAAATCTGATCAGCTGGATCATCATACTATAGCCTGTCAATCTCAACACCATCAGATACAAAAGAGAGAAACTCACAAGGAAGCAAGTCAAACTGCTGACAAAACGTGCTCCCTAAGACTGCACGAGATAGGCTATCATCCCACATGTCTAACACGTGCATACTAGAATTGTGCATCTGAAACAGATCATGTATATGATGACTGAGAAAGAAACTGTGTAGACTCCTGACCATGTACACACTAGGAATCTCCTCAACGAGCTCTGTCTGAAATCCCGATGCATTGACGGAATCTCTGATACTATGATCAAAGCTCACCCTTAAACCAGGGTCAAGAGTAGAATCAACATCCACCTCAAAGAGCGGATTATCACAAGAAGATGTAGCATCCGCCTCATTTTCTGATTCTTCTCCATCAGTATCATAGATTGGAGCTTGCTGATCATAAAACTCATAACTGTACTGAGGAGAGGAAAATCCCTCTTGAATCACTTTTTTGTTCTCCATCCAAATCTGCACTATAGCATGAAGTTGAATCTGCATCACTCACCTCATAATCAGCAACATCATGTGTGTTGTCATCAACCTCTAAGGTATTGCTGCTATGTACCTCATAGGATGTCTCGACTGGCAAGGTAGAAGCTGCTGTTATGACAATATCCTCACACACCTCTATTGCCAAAGTCACTTCAAGTCCATCCATAGCATGCTCACCTCTTACATGTTCTTCTCTTGGAAGAATTAGAGATCTAAGGTGCGACTCCCTTTGATTCTTTGCTTGATCTAGCTGGCTGCAGCGTTCCTTGACCTCTTGCAAACGTTGTTTTGCTTGAGCAGCCAACATCTTTGCCTTCTTAGCCCTTTGTAGCCACCCATCACACAAAACTTGAGTTTTGTTCACATCTTCCAAGGTCTGATATATAAAATCAGACTGTTTGTGACTTGAATCCACCAAACATTCTTCAAGCTCAACATGCAAAACTTCAATGCTAATGTTAGGAGATTCCATAACATGACCATCTTCATGTACTTTATCCGTCACCTCATGATTTTGTGAAAGTAATGGACTGCTGTTCATAAAATCAGAATTGATCTCAAGGCTGATATCATCTCCGTTAGTGCTGATAATATCTTCCTGGGGTTCAACAAAACCACTATCATGGTGTAAAACTTTCTCTTCAATAGAAGTTGTCTCAAAAGATGTTGTAGAAGCCATATTTTTGTATACTTCTTCTTTCATAGTAATTGATGAAGCATCACAAGGAACCGTATCTTCATGTGGCTGCTCTAATGCAACTGGTTTGTCTTCATACAACACTTGCTCATCCTGAAGTGTCCTGTGCCCAACATCTACTTCTATGTAAGTCTGATTTTTGTCCTCCATAAGATCAGCTGTATGCTGGTCACTAACTGCTGATTGATCCCTTTTTAACCCCAACACATCAAGGAAACTCAATTTCTTTTTGTTTTGTGATGAGCTTTGTCTTGAAATGGAGTCTTCAAACTGCTGCAAGCTACGAGCTAATCTTTGTTGTGATGGCATAGGTTTCTGCTGAATATTATTTGAAATGCTCTCTACATTTTTCTGCTCACATTTCTTTGATTTGCTTCGTTGCTTATTATAAACCATCCGATGCTCCATATATTGTTCAAAGTCTAGGTGATCTTTTATCTTATCTAGAGATGCTATATATTCCTCATAAGCAACCATTACTTCATCAACAAATTTAGAAGCCATGATAACCACTTTGTTGTTCAACCCCTGTGTGAACAGTACCTGTCAAATTTGTCCTGGTGTGACCGCATAATTTTTTTCTAACCCCACAAGCTGGCAGGATCAGAGCTCTGATACCACTGTGATGAGCCTTGCTAGCTCACTGCTCAAACCCCTGTCTTGTTTTTAAGTCTTTGTGTTTTTTAGTTTTTTTAGAGAAATTTTGTAGACAGAAGAGAAGGGGCGCATCATATAAAAGCTCACAGAATGAAAACTTGAGCTAATTTAATCAAACTGAAATTGTAGAAGGTGTTTATTATCATCAACAATGGATTTAAAAAATACAAACATACCCGAAAGCCTCTAGATTTTTTAAATAAGAAATCCGATCGGCATAGTGAAGAACTGACGAAAACTGGAGTAGAGAGTTACAGATTGCAAAGTTTATTCTGAAACTGAAGCCAGAGAGAAGTATAGGTAGGGCGCCCAAGTTCATGAAGAGAGATCCTCAGAAAGAAGACGTTTCTCCAAAAAGCCAAAAAAACCTTCCTTGCAAGTGCCACGCCCTTTCAAACAAAAAGAACCAAAAACCATCTCTAAAGGTGTGCCCAAACAGCCATGAAGTCTGCCATGGTGAAGGAAGAACAGCAACCAATAAACCCTCTGTTTCTGATGAAGAATACTACAAAAAATCTGTTGAAGCACTGCAGAACTTCTGAAATGAAGCTCTCTCAATCTGCACTAATTCAGCTGATCTCTCACAACTTCACAAGTGCTCACACTGAAGAGATTTCGTTCTCCAATGGTGGATTTGCTGCAAACCTGATCACAGGCTGAAAGCAAGGGATAAAACCTCCAAGGCAAAGTTGAAATATTCAAAAAGATGAGTTTCTCATTGCCCAAATCCCTTATAAAGCAAAGGAGGTGAAAACCTAAGAAGGCCGTACCTTTTAGGGTTTTAGATCATTTAAATTTATGGAAATAAACTTAAGTCACTTTCCATAGTCTAGACTTTGATTTTAGGCGCCTCCTTTAAGTGATTAAAAGATATATCTTAAAATATTCACTTTAGACTTTATTTAAGTGATATAAGAATTATAAAGTCAATTTGACTTTATAAAAAGACTTTAAGTTAAAATATAACTTAAATCACTTAAGTAAGCCTATCTCCCTCAATTCTCAATGGAATTTAGTGCCATCAGAAGCAAAGAAACTCCTGTACTGCCAAGGCCTGCAATGAGCCTATCCATGATCTCAGAAAATGAAATCGACTGAACTCTCCAGAAGGTACCAATGACCCTCTAACCAATCCAGTTAGCCCACAAGGGTCCAAGAAATAGGCTAACACTCTGCAAACAAGATCACGCTGAAAAGGGGGACATTACAAAATATAATTTCTTTTGAACAATTTTTATTTTTTTCAAGTTTTTGAAAAATTATACAAGTGATTTCTTTTAATTATATATATAAAAAGCTGTGTTTAATTTTTGCCACGATTTGTTAAACATTTTTTATATTTGAATGGAATTGGTATCAGTCCCCCTATGCGGTGCACACAGTGAAAACTTTTCACCACGGCCGGGTGGCGGCGTGACCACACCCTCCAGTACCACGGGTTTGGGGGGAGACTAGATCTCGTGACCTCTTGCCTGCAACAGGATGCTTTAGCCAATCGAGCTAGGCCCCCCACCCCTACCCTGTTGTTAAATATATATTATATAGTAAATTTTAATTATTTACAAAATTAAACAACACTATAAGAATTAAAAGTCAACCAATCATTTAAATTAATCTTATAAATAATATTTATTTATAAAATATTAATTATTTACTATATATTTACAATATTAAAATAGAAACATTTAAATTTAATCACACTATCAAAAAAATAAAAGCCACACGAACAAACATACTGCGGCATAATATTATTATTTATTTAGTATCTATTTACAACATTTAAATAGAACCAATTAAATTTAATCACACTATTAAAAAAATAATAGCAACACGAACGGACTGACGCCAACACTCAAGAACATGGAGTTGCAGAAGTCTCTGTGAATACCTAACGGAGTGAAATCCTCACGTGCTGATGTAGAAAATCCGAAAAACCTAATCGCTCCTCCCTAGCGTTGTGCAAAAAAAACCCTCAAAAATCTCACAGAAAAAGCCTTGCAAAAATCCAAATACTGTAAAACTGCATTATCATAGGATTATTTATAAGTTTGAAAAAAAGAAAAAGGGCGGTGTTCTTTCCTATTCTTAGAGAAAAATTATAGGTAAGGCTCAAATTCACCGCTTTTACTTGTAGTTAAGGTTCAAATTTGCCGCTTTTACTTGTAGTTAAGGTTCAGATTCACCATTTGTTTTCTGGCAACCAAATCCCGACGAATCTGACGCAGCTGGAAATGGTGTTTATTTTAGGCACATTTGGGCACCATATCCTAGCCATATTTGTGTCATACCGTATTCATACCAGTTTCAAATATGGCAGTACACGTATCAAATAGCAAAGGGTGCTATATCCTGCAACCTTGGTTTCAGCTCCTCAAGAAGCTCTCCAAAATCTAGTTAGATAAAAAATAAAACTAAGCATATATCCAAAAATGAGCTTCCAATTCCACTTTATACTTCTCATTGCCCTAAAAGTGACTTTATTTTAATATTTTACTTTTATGGTACATTAGTCTTTTTTTACTAAATATTTAAAATAATTAATGTAAGTTGTTTTTTACTTTATGCATTTTCGACAACTTAATATTAATTATTTAATTATTAAATCTTTCCCGCACCACCAACTAAAACTGTGGAAAATACAAAAACCCGATCAAAAGTGACATCTGAAGGTGCAAAAATACTTCAAAGCTCCTCAAAAACATCAAACATCCCTTCTGGTACAACTAACAGTTAGCGAGAAATCCATAGCTACAATCAAAGTTGACATGATCGAAAATAGGGACGTTACAATCTGTCCTCTCCAAAGATTGCTTGCCCTCAAGCAATGCCAAGGCACCCTCAATAACAACTAGTTGAGCCCAACTCGACCCAAGTGTAATCCTAGGGTCCCAAATCGATCTCTAGAAATATCCACCATGCTACCATTGTGCTACTTTGATAAAAACTGTCAACTCATCATGCCCACTCTGCACTCCTCTCTTCTGTAACCCCAAAATGCAAACATCAACAAAACCTAAATTGAGATACCTGTGAGGGTTGAAATCTATATCATGAAAAATCTCCTACCAAGGCGCCTCAGTGGGGTCCACATCTGCAATCCCACTACCAAACCAATCCTGGCCAATAGGGAATATAATCTGCTCAATCCCCAAGAATAATCATCAGCATATCTCCTCAGGATGTCTTGGAAGTGATGCTAATCAATCCTTGACCAAAAGCTGATAAGGACAATGACAACAGTGTCATCACTGGAATTATTCATCTTGAAAATACTTTCCCGATTATAGATTGATAATCCCTCACTGACACTTAATCTCCAATTGTCAAAAAACCAACTTCGAGCACACCAACTCACCCAATTAACTACAATTGTCACAACATCTGCAAATATATATATCAACATCTTAGAATGATTGTAGTAACCATTACTTGCCCTAGTGGAAGCTAGACATAACTACACTAAATCTGTAAATACTCCCACAACCTGCTGCTAATAAGCTTGCAAGTACTCAAAGTCAATCTGCCCATAAATTGATGTTGCAATAATCAGCGTGGAAATTCAAGGGCAGTAGTTGTCATAAAAAATGCCCTTGAAAACATAGGAGATGTGAGTGGAAATGACCATAGAGACTCCTCCAATAAGCAAATTACTGCTACCAATCAACACTGACCAAGAATTACTCCATTGCTAAGCTAAAGGTATCGGCCAATCCATTTGTATATGAACATTCAAAGTTCTATGTAGGCTGATTGGAAAGGGGACAGCAGTGCCAAATCGAAGTTTTGTCCACCACCCCAATTCTAAGTCAGCATCTCACAACTAAAGATTGTACCTGGATCCCAAATCTTGTGATTATCACCAATCATACTCACACGTACGTCCTCATAGCTGCTGAAACAAAAGATGACAGCAGTGTTAAGTCTGAAAATCTGATTTGTAATCTCCTCGAGAATGCTTCCACTGTCATAGACTAGTGATCCCTTGTCAACACTGAACCTCCAAGTGTTAGAGTGACAATACAATGCACACAAACCCATGCAATCAGTTGCAATCTTCAATGCAAGGTCTGATAAATTTGTGATCAACGTTATAGAACAACCACCAAGAACTTGCAAATAAGATATTCAAGTTTTTGTAAATATTAATAAACAATATTGTAATATACTAATAAGTAATAATAATATTATAATTGTAATTCATAACTTGCAAATGCAAGATATAAAGCTTCACTTTTTCTTACTTGGTGTTTGGATCTCTCTTCCTCGTTCACATAATTTGGAAAAAACCAAAGCCCCCCTACCTGCCTTAGAATTTTGCAACTCTAAAAGGATGAGGTCTCTGACTTCAGATACAGGTGTCATCCTTTCAATACAAGTGAATAGGCCCTCCATAACCTCTCCATTAACATTCATGAAGCCATCAGAGAAGTAGAACTTGGGGTTGTGTAATGAACCGAACCAAAAAAAAAAAAAAAAATTTAATGAGCAGCTCAGCACAACAAGTACCTGTTAAGGTTAGCCCAAATCCAAACAACTACTGGAAAGTAACTATACACCAAGAATGTACACCAGGATCCCAATGCCGGGCAAGGTGTGAGCATATGGCGCCGAGGATCGTCAGTACTCAAATGAAAGAACAGTGTTGAAAGTAACCCAACCCAAGAATGTGCACCAAGACCCGATGTGGGTGAGGTGCTAGCATATGGCGTTGGGGATCTATGTATTTGGTGACGGCTCAGCCGATCAGCAATATGATTATTACAATGCAAGAACAAGAAGTAAATGGGCGGCTTGCCAACCCCTTCCACTTTTCAGCGGGCAATATAGAAAGAGAAATGCAGTAAAGAAAGACTAAACAAGACCAGTCTCTTCCACAAACGTGAGAATTACAATAGACTGAGCAAAGACGAGTCTCTTCCACAAACGTGGGAAATAGAAAGTTGCAAGGAATGAAGATGGCTGAATAGTACTACTGTAATAGCCTTACAATGATATATTTTCCTGCAAATAACACTGTATTAGAAGAGTCTTATTGCTACAATAATGTATTATATCTCTCCTATCACCAAATGACTCAATCCACACAAACCCAATCCCAAAATGACAAACTTCTAAAATCTGATATGACAGACTGTAATGTCCCCTTCTCGGCAGTGATCAGTTTTGTTGACCATTGGCCTATTCCGGAGACCTATAGGCTAGTTGGAGGCTAAAATTAGGGTTTCCACTTCGGAGGTGTTTTTGAGGTCTTGCATGTTGGAGTTTTTGACGCATGTCTAGTGGAGCTTTCTGGGTTTTTGGAGAGCTTCGCAATGAGGTAACATGCATGACAAGATATTGACTTGCGTTCTCGGCTGCTTTTTGGAGGCTTGCATGTTGGAGTTTTCGGTTGGATTATAAGTTCAACCGGGTTTTAGAGCTTCACGGTGATGGTGTGACCCTGGCGAATCGAGAGAACTTTCGGACTTACTATTTTTGAAGTAAGTTCACGATAGCTACTCAAAATGTGGAAAATGAGTTTGGAACAACTTACTATTTTTAGCGGTATGCTATTTTAGTAAGTTCTATTTTTGTAGATTACTATTTTCCCAGCAACAATTCTTGTGATTGATCGCGATTGTGGCTATTTCACAGCGGGTGAAACGAGCCTGATTGGTCTCCAGCATTTGAGGTGATTATTTTGGCAAGTTTGATATTTGATGAAAAATAATGTTTTAAGTGAAAAATATTTGGCTAAGGCATGGAGCACGATTTGGAGTGATAAGTGATTTTTATAATGTTTATTAATTAAACATTTTGGAGGCCTTATTTGATGAATTAATATTTAAGTGAAATATGTGTTAAGGCAAAAGGGGACGCCTAGCTTGGAGACATTTGAGTTTAATTAAATATTTCACTTAAATCTTTTAGTGAAATATTTGCAAATTATAGAATATTTCACTTAAGTCTACCTTGGACGCCTTTTGGTGATATATTTGCATTTTATTAAATTATATTTCCACATATGGGTTGGAAATGAAATGCAAATGAAATTTGGAGAAAAGGTGAAAAGTGAATTTCATTTAGGCACCCTAATTGGAGGGAAAAGAATATTTGAATTTGGAGACAAAAAAGTTATAAATAAGAGACTTGGCCTTCAATTGGATTATCTATTGTTGCTTATCATATTGTTATGCTGCTGAAATGCTTTCAGAGCTTACTTCGAGGGATGCATACCTCCTAGTTCCTTCGCTTGGTTTCGTGCTTGGATGATAGCACCTAGCTAAGTTTTCAGAGACTGCTTCTCGTCCAGACTAGCAGATAGAGCATCAAAGTGGAGATTTTAGAGATTTGTGAGTTTTGCATTTGCTAATTAGGGTTTTGCTGAAATAGATTTTTATTCATATCTCATTGTAGGAATTTTGTATTGTTCTAGGTATTGGATTGTCGAGTTTTGCAGCTTTGGGCGCCCCTCTATGCCAAGTTGCCGATTTTTTAGAGGTGTCTTGGATTTTATCTTGTTGGTAGAACATTTCTTGAGGCGTACCATTCTGTTTTGCCTGGAAAATGTTTAGAAAAAAAAATACTTCAATTTGTCAACTGTTTCTTTGTCTAGTCTTCATTGTCATCATCCTAGCTTTCGTTTGCATCAAGTCTCATGTCATTCTGGAAAGTATTGAGTGAGTTGTGAGTATTTTAGTGGGTCTCTATGTTGCTGATCTGTATTTTCCAGTTTGCTGGTTTTTATATCAGACTTCCAGAAAGTTCAAGTTTTTGTGTGGTTCCTTCAATTATTGTTGAGGCAAACAATTAGAACAGCACTCAATCAGTTATTGCTTGATTTATCAGCTTGTACCAACTGTAATCTGCAGATTGTTACATTGTAAGGCTGCAAATAGTAGTACTATTTCAGTCATTTTAATATTCTGCAGTCTCCTTAGTTTAGAGCAGCAAACTTAATGATCTTTGGACGGTTTACCGCCAGAGAGGATAAATGAACAAACACTCTTAAATTCTTAGATGGTTTACCGCCAAGGAGGAAAATAAATAACTTTGTATTTCTCTCTCTTCCCACTGAACAAGTGGATGCCTGCCTTTAGCGGATGAAACTCTTTCTTTCATTGTAATCACTCCCGCTGAATAAGTGGTGGAGCTTCCTTTCAGTTTTGCTTCAGTTCAAATTTATCACTAACGACCCTCTTACCATATGACAGCTTCAATCTCATCCTGAGATTGAGTGCGCATTCTTGGTTAAGAGTTTCTTTCAGTTGTTGGATTTCGGATTGAGCTAACCTTAACGGGTATTTATTTGTTGAACTACTCAAATAAAAAGGAAAAAAATTGGTTCGGCTCATTACACAGACCAGCAACTAGAAAATGCAGACCAGCAACACTGTGACCCACTAAAATGCTCATAACTCTCTCATAACTACTCTGAATGACATGAGACCAAGTGCAATGAACTCCTAGGAAGATGGCGACCAATTTATAACCAAGAAATAGCTGCAACAACTACTCAATGAATTATCTAAACATTTGTCAGGCATGATGAAGTAGAACGGCCTCAAGAGGGGCGACTTCTGCAAAATAAAATCCAAATCTGCATATTAAAATCTGAAACTCTCCAAAAAGAGGCGCCCAAGGATGACAATGACAAATGAAAACTACCCAGAACAATATAAAATTTATTCTATGACTTATGAATAAAAACTACTTTCAGCTATGCATAACCAGCAACTTCAAAAGACTCAAAAACTTCAGAAAACTCCATCTCAAGTGCTCAATCTGTTCTCAAGAGTCAAGAACAGCCATAATCTTAACTAGTTGCTATCTTTCAAGCAAAAAGCTAAGCCAAGCTAGGAGGTGTGCATTCCTCGAAGCAACTCACTCACCATTTCGGCAGCATAACAATATATTTCTTCATGGATGAGAAATGAAGAACAAGTGACTCCCTTTTATAGATTTGTGATGATCTTCTAGAAGCCTCTAGAAAGTGCGCCCAAATTCAAATTTCAAGTTGACTTCTATTTCCCCCTTCAAATGGAATCCAAATTCAAATGCAATTTCATTACTTCAAGTCGCCCTTTTCCAAGAATGAAGTAATTCTTTTAATAAAATAATGCTCCTCTCCAAATTGGCGTCCAATTCCCAAGGTGACATTTTCACTTTAGAAATATCAAAAATAACTCCTCATGAGGCGTCCACCCCTCAAGTTCCCCCTTTTTAAAAACAACTTGAAGTTGTGATGCTAGGCTAAGGGGATAAAGTGAAAATATATTATTACTTTAAAATAACTCTTCTCACCCAAAAATTGCATCATGAAGCCAAAAATCAACATTTCCACAAAACTACCTAAAAAGAAAAGCCAACTGTACTAAGGCCAATCAGGACCACTGCCAAAAATAGAATTTACTAAAAATAGTAAATTTAGCAAGTTGCTTGGATCAATGTGCAAACTGAACCATTGCAAAGCTCTCTGAAAACCCAGAAAGAATCCGTGATCAAAAATCCCAAACTCCAAGATGTAGCCGTCATAACTTACTAAAAATAGTAAGTCTGGAAAGGTTGCCCGACGCAGTTGCATGTCATACCTCTACGAAGCTCTCTGAAAACCCAGAAGGAATCCAAAATCCAAACAACCAAACTTCAACATGCAAACCCCCAAATCTTCAAAAGAAACCACCAAGCAGCTGGAAACGCTAATTCTGCCTCTGACTCACCGACAACACACCGGGGATAGGCTATCAATCACTGGAAAGTGTAGTGCTAAAAATGGGGACGTTACAAGTTGAGAAAGTACCTCACTGCATGAATGGGTTGGTGGAGTTGATTGTTCCACCTTCGATCAATGATCTCCCAAATAGGGGTAAATCTATTTGCATCCCCCATGTAATAGTGTTGGATGGCCTCTTTGGCCCTATCCATTGCCACATAAAGATATCCCATCACATTTTTCTCGCTATCCACCAAGCGCAAGACCCTCACCAATGGCTCAGTCACCTATGAAGTACAAAGTAAACCAAATTTAAATTACACCTTACAATGAAACAAAATACTTATAGAATTTTAAATTAAGAATAAAGGATTAAATCTCAAAATTCATTAGAGTTGAAGTTACCTTGACAATCTCTAATGCTCTAGTTGCAAATTGACCATCAAAGATTATTACTACAATATTTTCTCCATCAACCTTCTTTGAGTAAGTTGAGTCTACCCATGGTTGACTCACAAACATCTACTTCAAGGAAGTCAATAAACCAATGATACTTTGCAACGTTAAAAAATTAGTTGCAAACCTTGTAGCACCCAATCGCACAAGCTCTTTCCCCTTGGTGTGATCTCTCATCAATTGAAGAACCCATGGGTGATTATATATATATTTTGTTATGTCTCTTGCTTTTTCTACAATTGGTTTCACCCAGTCAATTTTGCCTTTTTCCTCCAAAAGAAGGTCAAGGCAATGAGCTGCACAAGGAGTCCACAAAACTATTGGATGCCTCGCTTGAAGCAATCTACTAGCTGTCACATATGAAATATCCCACCCCTTGTTGAGACATTTGCTATCTGACAACTGCTTGTGTGGTTGCTTGTATTTTTGAATGAGTTTTGGTTTTGTTCGGTTTTTGCAAAATTTGTGCTAGGAAATGCAAATAACATATACCAATGCCAGATAAAAAAAATATTGAATGAAAATACTAAGATGTTTCAAATCAGATTTATGATATCTTTTGCAATGAACAATATACTTCCAATATAGATTTAATCTTTGCATTTCATTAACAAAAACTCATACCCAGATTTCAAATACATTGAATGCTGGTCTAAAACTTTATATCAGCAAATCTGGAGATGTTTACCAGCAACAGGATAACCCTTACAATGGACGCCTATCAGCAATTACTGTTTTCTCCACCATGAAAATACTTTAATCTGATATTAGACGCTCAGCCGCCCCCAATGATAATAATTGCAGCTCCTAACCCTAGGCGTTTCAATAAAGAACACAAACACCACACTTAAAGAGCTGTACAGCCTGGGAATGATCAAAAGGTACGGCCCAAGAGGTTGAAACAGCAAATAGCAAACAGCAGCTGTAAAACTTTTGATCTTCAGCAATATTCTTCAATTAACCCTTGAATTGTCCCTCCAATATGGTCAATGTGACCACTGTATGATAGCCACCAGATGAATGCAACCTTTGGGTGATATTTCACACCTGTAGGAAGCAAATCAAAGAGATACCACGTTCTCCAAGATTGAATTTGCAGCAAAACCCTAGGTTTCACCTTCAAATGCCAAAGCAACAAAGCCAAGTGTTGAGAGAATGATCAATAATCCTAAAATGCTTTTCAAAATGCCTTTATATACCTCCTTCACCAAATGGCATGATTTCCCATGTATATTCAATCATTAAATATAATATAATTCATTTGCTTTTGCACTTTATATTATTCCTCAAAGTGGGCACCCAAAATTAGTGCTTTTGTAATTGGAATTTATAATATTAAATACCACTTTAATAATAAAGTCAATTAAACATTTAATGATGTGCACTTTTATAATTAATTAATTATTATTAAAGTATAACTTTAATAATAATTAAATACTATAACTCCATTAATAACCCTCATAAATCAATTCCGTCAACGCCAAGAGGTAGTCCACTGAATTCATTGCTCACTAGGGTGTCTTACTAAAAATAGTAAGGTTGGCCTCTAACAACCCATTGACTTACCATAAATAGTAAGTACATATAAATGAAGCCAGAAACCCCTGAATATAATACTCTCTGAATATGCCAAGGATCTAGAGTTGACAAATATTGCAAACTGCCAACTAAAGAACCAGATATCTCCAAAACAGGGCCCTCTAATCACCGTCATTAGCCTACGAGGACCCGATGATAGGCTAAACCACCAAACTTTGATGCTCGCTATAAAGGGGACATTACAGTCCGCCCTCCCCGAAATTGCTTGTCCTCAAGCAATCTCAACTGAATAGGAAACACTACTCCACCAGAAGCCCAAGGGAAGAACTGTAGAATGACCCTCCTGTCGCCAAATAACACTTGCAGCATCAGCATAGACACAACTGATAAAACACACTAACCAAGGCCAACCCTTGCATCATGTGCCTCAGAAGTATAATCACCAAGAAGAAGCAACTCTAGAAACTGACATGATTTGCTTCTCTCATCTACATAAGGGTATACATCATACCAACTATCTAACTCATGCGCACCAAAATTGTGCATCGGAATCAAAACATGTACATGTGGATCAAAAGTGAAACTGTATGCACTTTGCACAATGTACACACTATAAAACTCATCAGTAAACCCTGTCTGGAATCCTGATGCACAAGAAGGATCCCAAAGCAATTTGTAGAGTGCCCAACAACATAACCACTGTATCCACGAGTAGAAATCAAACTATGCTCAGCATCACTATAGGCAACTACCCCAATGTAGGACAATCTACCAATCATAAAAACAGTGCAGATAATCCCCGGATCCCATAACCAGAATGGAAGTCCGCCATGCATATCACCCATTGAATTCCACTACACTACTCTGATATCAACTCCACCATGCTAAGAGTGGTGAAGCAACCCGATGGGATCCATCCGAACGACAATGCCAAACTTGTCACCACCTGGATCCCAACACAGGATGGCAGGAAAACTGCTCTAATACCACTGAAATATCCCACCCCTTGTTGAAATATCTACTATCTGACAACCGCCTGTGCGTTTGCTTGTATTTTTGAATGAGTTTTGGTTTTGTTCGGTTTTTGAAAGATTTGTGCCAGGAAATGCAAATAGCATATACCAATGCCAGATAAAAAGAAATATTGATGAAAATACTAAGACATTTCAAATCAGATTTATGATATCTTTTGCAATGAACAATATACATCCAATATAGATTTAATCTTTGCATTTCATTAACAAAAACTCATACTTGGATTTCAAATACATTGAATGCTGGTCTAAAACTTTATATCAGCAAATCTGGAGATGTTTACCAGCAACAAGATAATCCTTACAATGGACGCCTATCAGCAGTTATTGTTTTCTCCACCATGAAAATACTTTAATCTAATATTAGACCCTTAGCTGCCCCCAATGATAATGATTGCAGCTCCTAACCCTAGGCGTTTCAATAAAGAACACAAACGCCACACTTAAAGAGTTGTACGGCCTAGCTGATATGAAATGTACGGCCTGGGAATGATCAAAAGGTACGGCCCAACAAGTTGAAACAACAAATAGCAAACAACAGCTGTAAAGCTTTTGATCTTCAGCAATATTCTTCAATTAACCCTTGAATTGTCCTTCCAATATGGTCAATGTGACCACTATATGATAGCCACCAGATGAATGCAACCTTTGGGTGATCTTTCACACCTGTAGGAAGCAAATCAAAGAGATACCACGTTCTCCAAGATTGAATTTACAGCAAAACCCTAGGTTTAACCTTCAAATGCCAAAGCAACAAAGCCAAGTGTTGAGAGAATGATCAATAATCCTGAAATGTTTTTCAAAATGCCTTTATATACCTCTTTCACCAAATGGCACGATTTCCCATGTATATTCAATCATTAAATATAATATAACTCATTTGCTTTTGCACTTTATATTATTCCTCAAAGTGGGCACCCAAAACTAGTGCTTTTATAATTTGACTTTATAATATTAAATACCACTTTAATAATAAAGCCAATTAAACATTTAATGATGTGCACTTTTATAATTAAATACCATAACTCCATTAATAAGCCAGTGTTCCACAGGGACGCGTCCCCCCCAAAAATCTTGTCGTTTTCGAGACGGGGATGTTTTCAAGACTCAGAGATGTTAGGGAAACGTCCCCTCGCCTTCCCCCTGCTTCTCCCCCGCCTCCGAGACGTCTCTCTTCTGAGGGGACTTCTGGACGTCCCCATGACTTCCAGACGTCCCTCGAACTAGAAGAAACTTCCAGACGTCCCTTAAAAATGCAATAAATTTAAAAAAAAAAAAAACGCAAGTAAAAATTTTAAATTTTAAAGTATTTTCAAAAGCCTAAAAGGCTAAATCAACTATGCCTTTGACTTTTTCTTCTATTTTCATTTTGCTGTTTACACAGTTGGGCAATGGGTGTGTAGGAGTTTGGTACGTTGAAATCATTTGCAATGTGTTTTAAACTTTTAAACTTCTTATTCCTTAGGCTTCTACAGGTTATACATCTTTTATAACTTTAATTTTCAAGTACTTATATGTGTTCCAGCTCCAAACACCCCCCACCCCGCGGCTACCCCAGAGCTTACACCCCATCCCAAAGCGCGTCCCTATGGGTCGGTCCCATCACCGAGAGCCGGTGTAACAGCACATTTAGCCAACCCTCATAAATCAATTTTGTCAACGCCAGGAGGTAGCCCACTGAATTCACTACTCACCAGGGTGCCTTACTAAAAATAGTAAGGTTGGCCTCTAACAACCCATTGACTTACTATAAATAATAAGTACATATAAATGAAGCTAGAAACCCCTGAATATAATACCCTCTGAATATGCCAAGGATCTGGAGTTGACAAATACTAAAAACTGCCAATTGAAGAACTAGATATCTCCAAAACAGGGCCCTCTAATCACCATTATTAGCCTATGAGGACCCAATGATAGGCTAAACCACCAAGATCTAATGCTCGCTAAAAAGGGGACATTACAACATATGCCACTACATTGTCAATGACAACTTGGACAACATTTTCTATGCCCACCTCTAAAACAACCTGCTCCAACATCAAGCTCAAATTTTCTTCCTTCTTTATTATGTTGGAGGCATCAATTGACTTTAGAAAAGCCATCACACCATTTGAAGCCACTATAAAATTGATAAGAGTGCAGTTTCTTCCATTTGTCCAGCCATTTGAAAGAATTGAGCATCCATACTTTTTCCATTGCTTCTTTTCATCTTCTACAATTCCTTTTGCATCTGCAATAGCATCTTCATGTAACTTGCCACTTAGATCTCTTGGACTAGGGGCTTTGTACCCTTTCCTTGCAACTGTCAATGTTGTCATCAAACTCTCCCAATATGGACTCCTTGCCACATTGAAGGGATGGTTGTTATAAAACCAAAAATTTGCACAAGCCTTGTCTACTTCTTTGTGCACCTCCCCATTCCACCCAATACCTTCCATTGAAGGTTGTGATCCTAGAACATTTCTAGGCACAAAAAACTGGAATTTGCTCGAACGGGATGAAGTGGATGGGGTAACGCAATTGGCATGTAAACGTGGACCGCGACTAGAGCCCGCAATGCTTTGAGTTTGCATATTCACCCCAAAATCTTCAGCTAAATTAGGAGCAATGGCTTCTTGCATGGCTGCTTTTGTCTTTTCTCTCTTTATTTCTTTTTCAAGTGCTGCAAGAACATCTAACATCTCCTATTTCACCTCTTCAGTGGATTTTTCACATGCCTTTGAATCACAACATGGAATACCAGCAAGATGGTATTTGAGGCAATTGATGCCTCCATTAATCCTCTTCTTGCAATGAGTACAAATAACACTCCTTGGTATTGGCCCATAATAACCATGTTTCCAAGTAGGATCACGGCTACCAGGGGGTCTCCTTTCAATGGGCTGACTTGTGGCAGCTGTGTCTAAACCAAATGTAGAGGCGAATGCCTTTGTGATTAAATATTAACCTACAATATTAGAAGTTGAATAATAAATATATTAGAAGTAAGCTATAACAAATCCAGTACAAAGGAATAATCAACTAATTGTTTAACTTTATTCAATCATTATCTAATTTTAGTTTTTTCATTCTTATATTTGTATTTTTTGTTGGATGCGCATTGATTTAATTTACTTGTATACAAATTGGCATTGCAGTCCTAAGTCCTAACTCCTAACCTTGTTGACTGTTGCAAATTTGCAGGTGGGAGCAGCAGATTATCATTACATAGCAATTGCTCAAAATTATACTATATTTAATAATTTATTGCAGATATTCCACTATAAAAGTACTTTGAGACTTTCAGTTTCAATCATAGTTCGCAAATGGGCGAGAAATCTATGTGGATGAACAAAAGTTGTGTGTATGTGTGGATATATATGTATGCATGCAAGTTTGCAACATGTGTGTGTAACTTGTAAGTTGTAAGTATGATGTTTGTGTGTGTAGGTATGTATGTATATAGAGTCAAGACTACACTATGCACACATACATATCTATACATACGTCACATACACATGATGCCAAGTTTGCATGCATATACACACTCAAACATATCTATACACACAGTGCACACAATCACACAATTTCTTGTTTCATATCAGTGTATCGTGATATCATATTATGATATTAGCATCAATCATTTTAGAAATTGAAATTTGAGCATGTTTACTCATTAATGAAAGATTAAATTATCTATGACAGGTATGAGTTTATTATTTAATTGTTCATCATCATTTTAGAAGTTGAAATCTGAAGATGTTTACTCATGCGGAGACATCTACCTCAACTCGTAGATGTTGAGGTAGATGTCTCCGCATGAGTAAACATGCTCAAATTTCAACTTCTAAAATACTAAAATGATTATGAACAATTAAAAATTTAAAACTAAACTGTCATACATATGATTTTTGTTTAACTTTACATACAATGTGATAACTGATATGAGTAAACATGCTCAAATTATAACTTTTAAAATGTTGATGAAATATGATGATATGAGCTCTGTTTCTACTTATAAACCCGCGTTTCAGCACTACTTTGTTTCAAACTTTCATCACTCATGGCCATGCATAGAAATTTTATAATTGGATATTTGGCACTTGGTAGTTGGCAGAGTATGTAACCAGTAACAGTAAAGTAACAATGAAATTTTATAACTTAATAGAGTACGGATTAAGTTTGTTGTACCCAAAACAATTTTTTTGCTTCATTAAGGCATTTTGCTTAAAATGGTCTAAACCTTGTAAAATTGTTGTCAGAAGTTAGTTTTTGGGCATACAATGTATGGGCTTTTAGTCAATTTGATTTCTAGAAGATACTGGTAAAATTTGGAAATTTTGAAAATTAGGGTTTTTGGACCCCTATGTTTAAGTAAAAAACCCTAAAAATGGAATCTTGTCAGAATTGATTGAAAATTATTTTGATTAGCTTATTTCACTTCACGATCATAGTGGTGAAATCAAAATCAAGAAAAAGTCAGTTTAAGTTTGGTGGGTAGTTTTCACTTTTTCAGATGAAAAATTAGGACCTCTAAGGTTGTCAATGGCAAATGGCCAGATACCAGGTGTTGAAATCTAAGCTTAAAATGCTCCAACGAAGATTCTATTGCGAGATATGTTCGAAATGATGCTTCGTCATGGAGGGGATTTTCGTCGAGGTGAAAATCATCGAAATTTTTCTTAGGAAATAAAAGAGCCCTTGGAGGCCAGGAGCGCCCTAGATTTCAAAGGCCTAGATCAACCTTTTGGGGTTTATCACTTCCAAGAAGACTTCTCCGGAATACTATCAACTTCGCAATGAGCCTACCAGCCAGTCCGGAAGATTTGTCTAGCACCTGAAATTGGAGATTGAATGAAAAATGAGGGAGATAAAATCAATAAAAATTTGACTAACACTAGAGCACAAAAGCGCCCCTGGAGGCTAGGGTGCCCAACTTTTTGAGGTACCAAATGAAACTTTCTGATCAAATGATACCTAGGATGTTTGTCTCAGACTTGATCAGGCTTCGCAATGAATCCATCAACGAGTTAATTTGAGTTGTTGAACTGTGAAATCAGGAGTCAAAACATAAGGTTTTAATCATGGTCAAAATGTCAAAAAATAGTAAAAGCACCCCTAGAGGCCAGGGGTGCCCAAGGTTTTGAAGCCTCAAATACAATTATTTGGGTTATCTCAAATACTCATCCTGTCTGTGATGCTTTTAGCTTTATGTGGCATACCTCAGTCGGGTCAAAAGACTTCTCAACAATCTGCAGTCGAGGATTAAGTGGATTATCAGCCAGTTTGGAAAATGGTTGTGTGGGAAGAAAAGCGCCCCTGGAGGCCAAGGGCGCCCAAGTTTTTCACCTAGCAGATGATGTTTTTAGGAAAAGTGCTCTCCAAGAGATTATGTTCAGAATTGAGCCAGCTCTACAGTGAGCCTGTCAACCAACTCTGAAGTTTTGTCAAGTGCTGGAGAATGCAAGATGATGTAAGGTCAAAATCACCTTCAAAATGATGAAAATTGACTGTCTAAAGCAAAAAAGCACCCCTGGAGGCCAAGGGTGCCCTGAATTTTGAAGCCTAAGATGTCAGGATTAGGGTTTGTAGCTTCAAGGAGTTTCTTGTCAGTTTTGATCCTACTCTTCAATGAAACTGTCAGCCAGTCTTCTAGATACATCAGTCAATCAGAATCAGTGATCGAACATAGGCTTTGGTGACGTTTGCAAATGAAATTTTCAAGAAAATTTTTAAGTCTGGAGTAAAGGCGTCTAAAGTCAAAGTTTGACTTTTTGAACTCAAGTGCATAGGCCGCCCCAAAATGGAGGAGTTAGTTAACTGAATTTTAATAATATTAGAACTTTAGTTGCATTTCTCAAGTCAACTTCAACAAGACTTAATTTTTGCTTGCAAATGGCGAATTTATTTTTGCATGCACACTTAACTGAAGTTCATGGAGGTGGCGCCCAATTTAGGGCTTATTTTTCATTCAGTTAACTGAGGTTGAGGTCCAATTAGAAGGTGGGGCCTAATTTAGGAAATTGCATGCATTTGTGACTCCTTTCTTCATAAATTTTATTTATTAAGGCATTTGGGCATCCATTATTCTCATCACAAGTGGAAGCAAACATATATTTTCTCAAGCAAAGATCTGAAGGCGTTATGGGTGATATTTTTCAGTTTTCTTCGTAGTGCCAGTTCCAGATTGTTTAGAAGATTCATTTTTAGACTTCATTTTTCGGGTGCATGCAGACTTTATCAAATCGAATTCAAGGAGAAGGCGTCATTTTCAGAGGCAGAATATAACTTCTATTTTCTATCTCTAAAATTCTTCTATCCTTGTCTTAGGTTTTCTCTCGCATGTCAAAGTAAACAACTTTTTCAAAATCTAATGATCTGGGTTCACTTATTTCAGCGTCAACAGCAAAGCCCATGTTTCTAAATTTTTCAAGAAAGTTGCCCCATTACTTCACATTTTGAAGTATTGTGCTTTTTTTTCCGAAGATTCTTTTGCATGCGGGCCAAAAACTCAATTTTTCCAAAATCGAATCATCTGGGTTTGCTTAGAATTCCATTCTCTTCAAAACCCATGTGCCAATTTTTCTCGGGAAAAATTACCCCCAGTGCCGCTATAACCCCTGTAGTTCTTAGCTAAAAAACCTTTGCATGACTTAGCAAAACTCATTTTTTCGAGTTTCTGAAGATCTGGGTTTGCTTAGAATTTAATTCTCTACAAAACCCATGTTTCAAAAAAATTCTCCCTCAACTAGCTATTTTTAGCCTCATCCAGAGCCATTTTTAGCTTTTTCTGAAGTTTCTCTAAACATATCCAACTTTACAATCAAAAATCCAAATTTTCAAAATGCAATTCAACCCAATAGAATACAAGGCGAAATCGGTCTTAGTTCATGACTTTTTGAAAACCTCTGATACAGACTTGGGTCACGTTTATCCAATGGTCAAATTGAGCACGTTGGAAAACATTGACAGCATGACAGTTAAGAATCTTGAGCGTTTAGGTTTGCTAGCATGTAATGTCCCCTTCTCGAGCATGATCTTTTCAGTTTACCGTTGGCCTATTCCGAAGACCCGTAGGCTACTCGGAAGGTGAAATTAGGGTTTTGTGTTTTGGAGGTTGCTATTGCTCGTGAATTGATGATTGAATGGCGGATTCTTTGGTTTTCAGAGAGCTTCGCAGTGGTGTGTTTTTCTTGGCATTCCAAGCACCTTCAAGAATTTACTATTTTTAGTAAATTCTATTTCTAGCAGTGGTCCTATCGTTCTCGGCACAGTTGGCTTTCCTCTTCAGTCGACTCAGTTGGTTTGTTCAAATTTGGCCTTGGGGTGCATTTTTGGAGAGATAAGTTCATTTCATTTAAATAATGTTATATTTTAATGTTATAATACCCCCTTGGCCTAGTCTCATAACTTAATGTTGTGTTAAAAAGGTGGTCTTTAATGGGTGGCGACTCATTGAGGTAATTTTATATTTATTAAGGTCAAAATTGAAGCTTTAAGTTGGACGCCTATCTTGAAGAGATGAATTTCATTAAAGTCAAAAATGAAGCCTTGAAGAAAGTGATGCCTTTTCTTGGAGGGAAAAGAATTAGGGTTTCTAGAAGCTTCTGGAGGGATCTTCACAAAATTATAAAAGGAAGTCTTGGGTCTTCATTTGGGCATCTTTTGTCTACAGGAATGTTATGCTGCCAGAATGGTATTGGGACTGCTTCGAGGAATGTATGCCTCCTAGCTTGGCATTGCTTCTTGCTTGAGAGATAGCGACTAGTGATGAGGTAGTTTTAGTTTGAGTGATTTGTAGTGAGATTTCTGCATTGTAGTAGTTGTGTGGCTTTGTAGTTCAGTTTTATGCATATTAGTGAAATTCTGGAATTGTCTCTTCCTTATAGCTGATTGTTGTTTTTATTCATAAGTCAGAAAATACAAAAAGAATCATTCTGGGTATTGCATTTATCTCTTTGTCTATGAGGGGCGACCCTTTCCTCTAATTTGTAGATTTTTTGATGAAGTCTTGAATTTTTAAAGGCAAATCGCCCTTCCTTGAGGGCCGTACCATTTGGGATTGCCTTGAAATTCGTGCATAAATTATATGGGGTCTTTTGGTTAGTTTTTGTGATTCAATCTTGGGCGCCATCATCCTAGGATCATTATGCATTTTGTCTCAGGGATTTTGAGTGAGTTTGGAGTGAGTTGTGAGCAAAATAGTGAGTTTTAGGGCTGTTTTTATGCATTTGAAAAACAGGACTGTCAAAAATCAGATTGTCAAGTTGGTCTCTAGAGTGGAGTTTCTGATCTAAGCTTCCTTATCCAGTAAAGGAGATTCAATATATTGTTGCAGCACTATTTAACTCTTGATTCATGTTCGTAGCAAGACATTCTCTATCATGTTGTAAGCTGAACAGTAGTATTGTCAGCATTCTCACTTATTTTCCTTAATGGCAGTGTAATACTTAGCATCTCCGTCATATGGTAGCTCCAATTCCATCTCGGGTTGGAAAGCACATTCTTGACGTCGAGTTACTTCATCTTAATAGTTGGTAGGGATCCTCTGACCACATGCTCGTCGTTCTCCGACGCATTTCTTGGTTAGAGTTCTTTGTATCAGCATTTCATTAAGACCCTCTGACCATATGCTCGTCGTCATCCAGCGCATTCTTGGTTAGAGTTCTTTGTATCAGCATTTCTTTAAGACCCTCTGACCATATGCTCGTCATCATCCGGCGCATTCTTGGTTGAAGTTCCTTATCAGCATTGCATTGAGATCCTCTGACCATATGTTCACACCTTGCCCAACTCGGGATCCTGGTGTACATTCTTGCTTAGAGTTGAATTCCGCATCGTTTGGTTTAAGTGCTAAACCTAACGATTGTGTATTGCTCTGCTCTTTGTAATTGAAAAATTGAAAAAATTGGCTCGATATATTTCATAGCAGTAGCATCTATTCCTATCACGGTGTTTGATCTTGAGTTCGTCATTGCTTGCATTAAGCACTACGACTCATCTACAAGACAAATTAGATCAGCTGGCGGGGAGAGTTCACCAAATCGCCCGCTACAATGTCTCACCATGCGAATGAATGCGACAAGATATGGCAGAGGACAAATAAAGATCTCAGAGAAAGGTTGCTCAAAGGTGGCTCAAAGAATAGAAAACTAACATGCCAAAAAAGATTGGGCATGGAGAGTTCAAGGACGAGATTGCTATCTTGATAACTTTGCTCAACCAAATTACAAGTCAAGAGGAAGCTCATGTTTTCCGACCATGGATGTTCTATGTCATTTCCCAGATTATTGACAATACGGAACACTTTGACTAGGCTATGTTGATCAGTGAGTGTCTTCATCAACAAATCACAGGATTCCTTAAAATCCACAAGTTCCACATGTTTTCCTATCTTGTCTACTTAATTGCTTTTCAAGGCAATTTTAGAACTTTGAAGACTAGTGGAACCCTTGGTGTTCAGCACGTACACGAATACTTCTATCAGTTGGAGTTCTCAAAGGCTAAACATTTCAAACAGGGAATGATCACTTTCTGATGAAGACAGTCAAAGCCCTTGATAATGAGATGCACATCAGAATATCGGCGGAGGCAAGATCAGCAATGGAGAGTTGGGCGGATTGGTTCATCTAGTTTCCCACTTTCACATATATTCAAGTATATGGTTACACCGGAGAACCTCTGATGCTACCTATTGTGACGTTACACATCTTCCCATTGCAAATGGGGACTCTCTATTTTGGCTTTGCTTTTGGTTTGATGTTACTTGTTTTTGCTGTTGTCTCTCTCTCGTTCTGTCTATCTTTCTGGGACGGGCCCGCCGTTGAACCATAACGTGAAATTTTGGCCAAGTCTAGAAATTAGGGTTTCATCTTTTCAGCCAATTCAGGGGCAAGTAAAGTGAGAAAATTGAAATTTGAGCTTAACATTGTTATCAGCATGTTTCCAGCAGGTTTCCAGCCAAGTTTCATCAAATTCCAAGGTACTTACTATTTTTAGTAAGTGTGAAATTCAGGGCAATTTGTCAGCTATTTCGAGATTCCGATCATCACACTGCATTCAGAGTATATCAGATTGCTTGCA
>VDFB02205499.1:0-45324 GCA_007258455.2 Sequoia sempervirens | reverse complement strand
GTAGATGAAATAGGCATGGAGGTGTGATACATTATTTGGGTGATGGGTATCTTGAGAGGGATAAAATCAATATCTAAGTCATAAGGGGGAAGGATAGTGGAAAAGTTATAGGTACTAAATGTGGGGAAATTAGTGGTAGTGGAACCATGGGGATTATTAGTGGTGGTGGTAGTGTTACAAAACATCTCTAGAACCTACTCATATTGACCCACCTATTATTCAAGATGAGTGAAATTATCAATATAAGATGTGAAACCCACTTTGGTGTCACAAAGGGGAAATGTATGTGTTATTAAGCTAGCTTTCACTATCATATAGGTTTCTCACGTGTGGTCATAGTTTTATTATATTTTTTGTCTCCATTGGGGTCATATATATTAGAATACCAATTTCTACCCCTAGGAAAGGATCAAGAAATCCAAACATATTCAAGGGAGTCGCACATAGCACAAAATAAATGGATGGATAATGTGAAAAAAGATGAGGAAAAAGAAACAAGGTGGAGTACTTTAAAAAAAATATACGTCATTAAATTCACCAAAATAATATAAATACACTAAATTAGAATTCAAATGCTAGTTCACATTGATCAAATGAAGCATCAACTCATTGGTATGGACATAGCAAGAGTTATTTTAATGTTGGGGTGCTAACTAGTTTCCCTTATTCTCAACGAAACAACAAGAAAATTATGGGTGAAGAGGATCTCTTCCAATAGTCCAAGGATCTCTAGGAATGCAAATGAATGTGATATAGGGGTGTTTTTATGGAAAGGCATTAATTTATTGGTTGGTTGTTCTTTATAAGGCTTACAAATGGATGTTCTCTCACAAGACAGTTTCACAAAGAGTGGTGTATTCAAACAAATGAATGGAGCAAAAAAAAAGAGTATCTCCTTTCTTAGGATTTCATTATACATGTATTGCCTTAAACCAAGACATGCAATAAAATTTATTTTTGGTCCTTATAATCAAAGAAGATAATCCTTTTTTGTTTGATTCTTTAATCAAGTTTAATGAATTTTCTTGTTTGTATTAATCTTTGTTGTTTAATTTGATGGTTGAGATTTTATTTTGATTTTTGGTTTGTTTGAATGTAAATTTTTTCTTTTTATAGTTTGAACGTGTAGAAAAAAAATATAAATTAATTAAATATATGTAGATAAATTAAACTATTTTTTTCTATTTTTTATTGTTTTAAATGAGTTGTCTATTTTAACTAATTAATATTAATTAATTAACTAATTAACCAAGCTAAACTGATTGCTCATCTTGAGCTTGATATAATTAATTAAATGATTGATCAATAATTAATTGAATGCAAAACTAATTAACCTAAAGAATAAGTAAAATAACTTAATTTTTTGTATTTTCCTTTTGAACAAATGAAAAAAAAAAAAAGAATTACTCAAATAACTAAAATCAATTAATTAATTAATCACATTCTAATTGATTCAGTATAATTAAATAAATTTATAAAATAATTATTGATCAATCTAACAAAAAGGAAAAAATGGTTTTTTCTAGAAAACACAAAAAGAACAAGTAACAAAACAAACAACAAACAACTATTTTTCTTCTTTTCAAAATGAATTATCTATTGGAAAATGTATAGAAAAGAACAAAGAAACAAGAAAAACAAAATCTTCTTTTAACAACAAAGAATAGAATCTTTCAATATGCAAAAGAATAATGAATTGCTTATTTTCTCTTTTTCTTGTTAGATTTATTTATATTTCTAAGTGTGATGTGTTTGTTTGATGGTTTGAACTTTAGATCTACTAAAGGGATTCCTAATGTTTATCCTAAATCACTCTAAATGGATCAAAGGATTCTAAAGAGACCCTTTAAGAAATCTCCCTAGAGAAGAAAATATTGTGTTCCTATAATTAAACTTTTGATCTCCATTTTTCAAGTAGTACAACTATTTTAACAAAGTATTTTGAAGCGTGGATCTAAATTTTTTTAAACAACAAAAGAATGTTTGGAAGCACAATTTTAAATAAAAGTAGTTTTTTTAAAAATTCTCTTAGAATGCTTTGAAACAAAAATTTCAATAAGAAGATTTTCAATAGTTACAAAAAAATGAATATAAATATAAATATTTCCTACTATACAAAATATAATCTAATCTACCTTAATAAACTCTTTCACAAAAATACAAACTTCAAATTTACACAAACTTGAGAAAATTGAGAAAATTAATAAGAAATCTATTTTAATCTATGAAAACATGAAATTCCACACCTAGGACTAGAATTATCTCATGCAAGAAGTAAGTTTTATTTGTGGTAATATATCCTTAATTATCCAAAAAATTCCTTCTCCTTAACCTTCAATTATGGCAACCATCTCAAATGCAAAAATATAGGCAAGGTAAGCTATAATTCCTAGATGAAAAAATGATTGTGCTTGCAATGGTTGAAATGGAGCATAAGGATTTGATAAACATTTGACAAATATTTTAGAGCTCTAAATTTTTTTGAGAATGGTTACTTGGTTGCAAAAAAATTGAACCCTCTAATTAACAAAAAGTAGGTAAACATGGGCAAGAACTAAAGATGAATTAGTAAAATAAGAAAAATGACACAAAAAAATAAATAGGTTTTTCAGTACAAGAAGAGTTTGTCTCAATATAAAACTGGTAAATTCATTATTTTTGAAAGTAGAACTAATTTTTACATTAAACAAAAACATATTGTTTTGGCATATAGAAAAAGAAAGACAAACAATGCATGACGAGTCCTAAGTGGCTAAAATAATACTTTACTATAGTGCCCCTTTGTTTGCTTTATATTACTAGTAGTTGTTTGTATATGGACATTATGACACTTTGCTTGATGATTGGATTCACAGTTAGGATGTAGTTGATACTTTTATCACTGATGTTTATGCTTATACCATGCTTGGTAGATAGATTTAATTGATTGTGGATTATTCTTGCTATGAGTACCATGTGATTATCTGATGTATGTTGTTATCATGTTATTAGTAATTGATTATTGTGCATTGATGTATTTTGGTGAAGAGGAACAATGTCACATCACTCACTTGTGAGTGCTCTGCGATGATGTGACTTTCCTCTCATGGTGTGTTTGATTGTATGACTATGTACATGCTTGACTATGTGGTTTGATGCAAGTTGCAGGTACTATGCATCGACTCCACCTGAGTTGTTAGGGTTTAGCATGCCTTAAACCCAGTGGTAATTTTTGATTTGAGATAGCATTTGATCCCCCACTATAGCCATCATCCTTTACGAGGATGAATATTTGATTGTATTAACCTATTAGTGTGGTCAATTCAAGTTGGTATGTCTGTGTCGTTGTTGTATTACCTTTTGTTTCATTGTGAGGTCAGATACTATTTGGTATTTTGTTCATTTGAGTTATTTGTTTGATTAGTGCTTTGATTGATTATTATATTAAAATAAAATATTATTGTGGTTAAAAGGTATTTTGATAATTTAAATAAATATTTTAATATATTTGTGGTTTTGATAAATAAAATATTATTAATGTTTTATTTGGTTTAAATAAATTAAAATTTATGATCTAATAAAAAAATATTAAAATAAATATATTATTTATGGTATTGTGCAAACAAAATTAAAATGAAAGATTAAATTAATAAATTAAATATTTTAATTGTTGATTTATTATGTGCACATAATAAGACATTGTAAATTATATAAATACTAATAATGAGGTAGTTAATTTTAGTGGTGTTGGAAGTGTCAAGGTTCTGAGAGGGGGGGTGAATCAGAACCTTACTGTTTTAATTGAAAATTTCTTACAAATTTTCACAATAAGCAATGTATAACAGAAAATTTACAATTTATGCAGGAGAAGTGTAAGCATTCATCATGAGCATAAAGAAATGAAACTCACAAACATGAAGAAACACCAAATTTGTGCCGAGTGGAAAACCCTCCAAAATCTCATGATTTTGTCATAGGGAGAAAAACCACTCCATGAACCTGTATCTTTTATTCATTCCAACCCTTTACAATCGGCAGTCACTACTGCTCAGAAATTTAACACAACTCATATACATATACAAATGTGCATATATCACTCGTACATGTACACAAGTTTATGATCAAAACTTTCAGACCCACTTATCCTCAGATACATACATATATATATATATGTTTTTACACACACACATACATGTATCAAAAGATTACAAGTGTTATATATGAACCTCGAAACATATCAGTTACATATTTCTAACTGAACCAGTTAGAATCTGTTAAACAAACTTCTTCTTAAAATGCTTTACAAAAACAGTTTCAGATTACGAATCTGTTTTAGACAAAACTGAAAATCGTTAAGCTTCTTTTTGAGATATTCGAAGACAGTTTCCATAACGACATTCTGCTTTGCAATTTCCTTTTGATTTGAACCAACAAAAAAACTGTATATAATACCCTTGGTTTAAAACCCCAAAAGATTTATTCAAACTTCTAAAAAACTGCATAGCCATATTCCGGGTTTGAAACCTTTTTTAGAAGAGAACAAAAATTGTAAACCTTCATACCTGTGATGCACAAGATTCTGCCCGAAAAACCTCATACCTGAAACACAAGACTCTGTCCGGCCTTAAGAAAATTCTTCCTTCTTTAATACGCCCCAGATCCTCATACATGAGCAAAGAACAAACATATAAGAAACTTTTTATTCTTTCTGAGAAATATAAATGTATAGACCTGAAACTTCATTTGAAAGAAGAAAACAAGCAATGAACCTGCCTGTATCCACCAAACGTCTTTCCTGTTTCACATAAAAAATATCTTGAACCATCGGATTATTTCCTGTTTGCAAAATGAATCCAACATGCAGAAACAAAACACAATGAAGAACTGTTTTGCTCAGTATAAACTGATACCCACAACCTTAACCAATTTTAACCAAAATTTGGAGTCTGCCATGCAGATTCAATACTTGGCGAGAAAGGACTGACAATAAACAATAATGCGTTCAGACTTTTCAGTTTACGGTGGTCTCAATTAAAACTGCCGACAACATAATTAAACCTTTTCAAATTCTTCGCTTTAAGCAAATGCCATCATATATTCCATGCCACGTCAAAAATGCCACACGTAAAACATTTTGCCAACTAAACAGATCTGCCACGTGTTTGCCGGATGACACATAATTTAAATAGTTAACAATCTCCCCCATTTTTGATGCAAAAATTTTCATCATTTCATAAAATGAACTGAAATACCATGTTGATTTATCATGAAAACATGATTAACCTATGAACCAAGTGCATCCAAAAACAAGAACCAAACCTGAACAAACCAAAACTGCTGTGCCAAAAGATCAAATCAAAACTGAACCTGTATGAACCTGTGCCAATACTGAACCTGTATGAACCTGTGCCAAAACAAAACTGTGATGATCAAACCTGTGCCAAATCAAAACTGTGATGATGATCAAATTGATTACTCCCCCAAAATTTATGCATCAAAAATCTAACCATCTGCTTTTCATGAATGTTTTCTGTGAAAGAAGCAGAAACCTAACACAGAATATGAAAAGTAAAAAACTTATTCCAGCATGGATTGAGAGAAGACTCCCAATCGAGTTCTGAACTGTTCAAACAATTCTCTAGGTAGAGCTTTGGTAAAAATATCAGCAACTTGTAATTTAGAAGGTACATGAATAAGAATGACCTCATTTGATGACACATGTTCGCGAATAAACTGCAATTTGATGGCAACATGCTTAGTTCTAGAATGCATAACAGGATTTTTAGAAATCTGAATAGCACTGGTATTGTCACAAAGGATTTTCAGAGGTTTTTGAACATGAATACCCAAATCTGAAAGCTGATAAGACATCCAAATTAACTGAGTACAACATGCTGTTGCAGCAATAATTTCAGACTCAGCAGTAGAAATAGTGACACATTCTTGTTTTTTACTGTGCCAAGCAACTAACCGATCACCTAAGAAAAATGCAGCACCACTAGTACTTCGTTGATCATCTTTACATCCACCCCAATCAGCATCTGTATAACCAATGAGAGCAAAATCATCATTTTTTGGATACCACAAACCATAATCCAAAGTACCTTGTAAATATTTAAAGATACGGTGAACAGCATTGAGATGAGATTGACGAGGAGCTGCTTGATATCTAGCAACTTGACATACAGAGTGCATTATATCTGGTCTAGAAGCAGTAAGATATAAAAGACTTCCTATCATAGATCGATACTCTCTTTGATCAACAAGAGGAGATTCATCAATTTTCACCAACTTACATCCAGTTTCCATTGGTGTACCAACTGGATTACAAGTATCCATTTGAAACCTTTTAAGCATCTCCTTAGCATATTTCAGTTGAGAGATAAACAAACCATGTTCAAGCTGAGAGACTTGAATTCCCAAGAAAAATGTCAAAGGTCCTAACATAGACATTTCAAATTCTGACTCCATGATTCCTGAAAAAGTTTGTGCTAAATGATCATTAGTAGAACCAAAAATAATATCATCTACATATATTTCAACAGCCAATAAATTTTCATTGTCCATTTTTGTATACAAAGTGCTGTCCACATTTCCTTTAATGAATCCATTTGCAATTAGATGTTTATCTAATCTGGAATACCAAGCTCGAGGAGCTTGTTTTAAACCATATAAGGCCTTTTTGAGATGAAGAACATAATCAGGCTTGTCAGAAGATTTGAAACCTTCTGGCTGTTCCATATAAACTTCCTCCTCAAGATATCCATTTAGGAAAGCAGTTTTGACATCCATTTGGTAAACAGTGAAATTTTTATGAGTGGCATATGCAAGAAAGATTCTGATTGACTCCATCCTTGCAACTGGTGCAAAGGTTTCACCAAAATCAACTCCTTCTTGTTGTGCATATCCTTTGCAAACAAATCTGGCTTTATTTCTGATCACTACACCTTCCTCATTTAGTTTATTGCGGAATATCCATTTTCCACCAATAATATTTTTACCATCAGGTCTGGGAACAAGTTCCCAAGTCTTGTTTTTCTCTATCTGATTTATTTCATCTAGCATAGCATTTTGCCAACTAGGATTTGATAGAGCTTCAGTTACATTCTTTGGTTCAAAATCTGCTATCAAACAAAATTGTTCAGCAATATTTACTTGTTCTCCTATTTTGGCTTTTCTTCTAGTTAAAATTCCTTTATCAATATCACCAATAACTTGAGACTCAGGATGTCTCTTAGCTATTATTCTAGAAGATGTTTTTAACTTTGATGCATCACTAGTGATTTTAGAATTGGAACAATTTTTTGATTCTATTTTTCCTGCAAGTTCATCTTCATCATCAGTTTCAACTTTATCTTGTTCACAATTTTCATTATGAAAACTTTCTGATTCTTGAAAAGATAAACTTTCATATTCTTCTTGGTCATTACAGCATACAGATGTTTCATCAAACATAACATTTATAGCTTCTACAATTTTGTTCAGCCTTTTATTATAGCATTTATATGCTTTGCTATGTGTAGAGTACCCAAGAAAAATCCCTTCATCAGATCTTGAGTTAAAGTTTTCTAGAGAATCATCATTCTTTCTGATAAAACATTTGCAACCAAATATTTTAAAGTTCTTAACATTTGCTGTTTTCCCATACCATAATTCATATGGTGTATAAGCTGTCCTAATTCTGATTTGTGCTCTATTTAAAATATAGACAGCTGTATGAACAGCTTCTTTCCAGAACTTGTCAGGCAGCTTTGCTTCATTTAACATGGTCCTGGCCATTTCCTTGACAGTTCTATTTTTTCTCTCTACAACCCCATTTTGTTGTGGTGTCCTAGCAGTAGAGTATTGTCTTTTTATACCTCGTTTTTCACAATACTCAATAAATTCTTGAGAAGTAAACTCTCCTCCTCTATCTGATCTTAAGCATTTAGTTTTAAATCAGTTTCTCTTTCTACCATCTTCCTGAAAATTTTGAAACGTTCAAAGGCTTCTGATTTATGTTTCAGAAATGTTACCCAAACCATTCTTGAATAATCATCTACAAACAGCATGAAATATCTTTCATCATTTAAAGAGGTTGTTTTGGTTGGACCACATAAATCAGTATGTACTAGTTCAAGTGGTCTATTTGACAGATATTCTTTTGTTTTAAAAGAAACTCTTGTTTGCTTACCTTTTATACACTCTTCACAAACAGATGCAGGTTTAGTTATTTGTGGTAGTCCCCTGACCTTTTTGTTCTTGCTGATTCTAGCAAGATTATCAAAGTTCAAATGTCCCAGTCTTTTGTGCCATAGCCAATTTTCTTCCACTTGACTCATAAAGCAGGTATTGACCAATGATGTTTCTTGAATAGTTGAATCTATCAGATTATACAGATTACCATTTGTTCTTAACCCACTGGCAATGACTCTATCTTTCCCATTTTTAATATGACATTCTTTTGCATTGAAAGAGATAGAATATCCATTATCACATATCTGACTGACACTTAAAAGGTTATGTTTCAACCCTTCAACAAAGTACACATCATGTATTGGTGTATCATTATTTAAGATTATTGAGCCTTTTCCTGTTATATAAGCTCCTGAGTTATCACCAAAACGTACAAAACCTCCATCAAAGTTTTCTAAGGTTTTGAATTTGTTCTTGCACCCAGTCATATGATGAGAACAGCCACTATCCAACACCCATGTTGCAGATTTTTGAGCAAATAAGACTGTTTCAACAATTAAGGACTTTTCATTTGTCTTTACTTGTTTCCATATCTGTTTAGGTCTCAGATTTAATTTACACTGATTTGCATAGTGACCATAGTAAAAACATTTGAAGCACCTAATAACTTTTCTTTTGCCTTGACTAGTGCTATTTTTACAAAAGATTGCTTTGTGCCCAAAAATATTACAGTTGAAACAATATCCATTGAAAAACAACTTTGTTTTCTGACTAGTAGATTCTTCAGATGAACATTGCAAGATATTCAGTTTTTTATCCTTTTCTTCAAGTAAGAATTTTTGACTTTCTATAATTGAATTTGCTTTTATTAATTCATCTTGAAGTTTTTGATTTTCAGTCTCATGATTTGCAACTGATTTTTTTAACCTTTTAATTTCTTGCAGGGATTTTAGAAGTTCTTCTTCAAGATCTACTTCTATTTCTAAATCAGATGAGGATTCAGGCTCATTTGATTCAAATTTAGGAGTATGTACTATTTCAGCCATAAACAATTTTTCCCCTTCTTCATCTGCATCACTGGATTCTTCATTTGGATCCTCTTTTGAAAAAAGACTTTTCTTTTTGAAATCCTTAAACCTTTTATTCTGATTCCAAGGCTTCTTTCTAGAAAACTTCTCAGATTTCTCATCACAATCATCAAGTTCAATATTTGGACATCTAGCAGCAAAATGTCCTAATTGACCACAACTGAAGCATTTAGGTTTGCTTTTATATTTCTTTGCCATTCTTTTAACCAATAATGCTTCTAAAGCATCAGTTAGATCTGAATCACTCTCATCATTCTTTTCAACCTTAAAGGCTGATTCTTTTGATGAAGAACTAGCTTGATTGCTAATTCTCATTTCATATGCAGTTAGAGTTCCTTGAAGTTGATGTAAGGTCATTTTTGAAAAACTTTTCTTTTCTTCTAATGTAGAAATTTTTGTTTCAAATTTAGGTAGGACTGACCTAATAACCTTTGAAACAACATCATGTTCTTCTATGTCTTCACCTAGACCCTTCCTGGCATTCACAACTTCCTCAATTCTTAAAAAATATGCAGCAATGGTTTCATCCTCACTCATTTTCAGATTGTCAAACTGAGTTTTAAGAGTAATCAGTTTAGATTCTTTAACCTTGTCATCTCCTTGATAGATAGTTTCAAGTTTTACCCATATATCATTTGCAGATTTACAATAAATGACTTTGGCAAAGACATCTCTAGTAAGACCACAAAGAAGAGCATATCTAGCCTTCTTATCTAATTCAAATTTTAGTTTCTCATCAGCATCAGTAGGAACTGACGCTGGAACAGTGTATTTTGTTGTTACTACATCCCACATCCTTACATCTAGTGAATGTATAAATGCTTCCATTTTAACTTTCCAGAAAACATAATCATTTCCATCAAATAAAGGTGCCCTATTAAGGAAAGCTCCTTCAGAATGTGCCATAACTTCCAAAAACCAGGGATCAATTCCTAAAGGGAATCCTATGCTCTGATACCACTTGTTGGAAGTGTCAAGGTTCTGAGAGGGGGGGTGAATCAGAACCTTACTGTTTTAATTGAAAATTTCTTACAAATTTTCACAATAAGCAATGTATAACAGAAAATTTACAATTTATGCAGGAGAAGTGTAAGCATTCATCATGAGCATAAAGAAATGAAACTCACAAACATGAAGAAACACCAAATTTGTGCCGAGTGGAAAACCCTCCAAAATCTCATGATTTTGTCATAGGGAGAAAAACCACTCCATGAACCTGTATCTTTTATTCATTCCAACCCTTTACAATCGGCAGTCACTACTGCTCAGAAATTTAACACAACTCATATACATATACAAATGTGCATATATCACTCGTACATGTACACAAGTTTATGATCAAAAGCTTTCAGCCCCACTTATCCTAGATACATATATATATATGTTTTTTACACACACACACATACATGTATCTAAAGATTACAAGTGCAATATATGAACTTCGAATCAGATCAGTTACATATTTCTAACTGAACCAGTTAGAATCTGTTAAACAAACTTCCTCTTAAAATGCTTTACAAAAACAGTTTCAGATTACGAATCTATTTTAGACAAAACTGATAATTGTTAATCTTCTTTTTGAGATATTCGAAGACAGTTTCCATAACGACATTCTGCTTTGCAATTTCCTTTTGATTTGAACCAACAAAAAACTGTATATAATACCCTGGGTTTAAAACCCCAAAAGATTTATTCAAACTTCTAAAAAAATTGCATAGCCATATTCCGGGTTTGAAACCCTTTTTAGAAGTGAACAAAAATTGTAAACCTTCATACCTGTGATGCTCAAGATTCTGCCCGAAAAACCTCATACCTGAAACACAAGACTCTGTCCGGCCTTAAGAAAATTCTTCCTTCTTTAATACGCCCCAGATCCTCATACATGAGCAAAGAACAAACATATAAGAAACTTTTTATTCTTTCTGAGAAATATAAATGTATAGACCTGAAACTTCGTTTGAAAGAAGAAAACAAGCAATGAACCTGCCTGTATCCACCAAACGTTTTCCTGTTTCGCATAAAAAATATCTTGAACCATCGGATTATTTCCTGTTTGCAAAATGAATCCAACATGCAGAAACAAAACACAATGAAGAACTGTTTTGCTCAGTATAAACCGATACCCACAACCTTAACCAATTTTAACCAAAATTTGGAGTCCGCCATGCAGAGTCAATACTTGGCGAGAAAGGACTGACAATAAACAATAATGCGTTCAGACTTGTCAGTTTACGGTGGTCTCAATTAAAACTGCCGACAACATAATTAAACCTTTTCAATTTCTTCGCTTTAAACAAATGCCATCATATATTCCATGCCACGTCAAAAATGCCACACGTAAAACATTTTGCCAACTAAACAGATCTGCCACGTGTTTGCCGGATGACACATAATTTAAATAGTTAACAAGTGGGGAAATTAAATAAAATAATTAAATTAAATTGGATGTAGCAATGGAGATTGGGAAGTGGAAAATAAATTGGTTATTTTGCAAAAAGAAAGGCGGATTTTTGAGATTATCTGAAAACTAATCTTACTTCTCTACCATGAATAATTTTCTTGCTTTGGAAGGCTCTTCTTCTAGTTTTTGGAGGTTCTGGGAATTGGGTCTTTTGCAATGTTGTGGAAATTCTGAATTGTTTTAAAGCTATAAGCACGGAGGGGTGAGCTCTACACTAATTTTCACTTTGGCAAGCGGGAGAAACCAAGTTCTTGCTAATTTCAATTCTTGATCTGTAGAAAATGGGAACTGTTCTGTTTGAAACAAAATAACTTGTTAAAATTTTTGAGTTGAGCAAATTAGTAATGCACCATTTGGTTTTCGATTTTGACACTGTTGTTGCTAGTAAATTTCTCCTTAAACTATCATTGGTTCTCCTTTCATGTAGATTTACATTTACTTTTGAAGTTCTAAAGTCATTCTTGGAATCAAATCTTGGGTTGCAATTAGAAATCACACCCCGTGATATGAGTATTGTGTGTTATTTTTCTTTACCTCTTGTACCTCCAGATTTTTGCATGCTCCTGTTAATCCCTGCATCTCATTATTTTCAAGCATTGCAAGCCAAGCCTAGCCCTGGCCGTGACTTGCCTTCCCCGCCTATCATGTTGGCTCAACCGGCGCTGCGATCTAGTAGTTTACATTTTAGAATGGGAGTTGTTTATAGATATTTTTGCTTGGCCTTTTCCTAGCCACCAACGCCTTAGATGGATGTAGCTTGAATAGTTAGGCCTCATACCTACCACGGCTGATGATATTCCATCGCCATTGATAATGCTTTTGAGTTAGACTACCATTCGATAGTCGTTGTTGGTTGTGAATAACTATGAAGTCATTTGATAGCCACTGTTGTTGTGAATAACTATGACATCATTCGATAATTGGAATCAACATCGATTAAACTAGTTTGAGTGATTGGGAATTGTGATTAATAGTATCTTGTAATTCGATTTCTTCATATTGATAGAAACGTATTAAACATTATCTTGTAATTTGATTTCTTCAAATTGATAGAAACGTATTCAACATTTGGTTTTCAAGTTACTTGCAACAGTATATATATATTGTATACATACTTATGTGAATTTTTTATGTCGATCAAGTCGTTGTAGTTACTCTGTATTTTGTATTTGTTGGATCTCGGTTTATTAGTGAGCATTTAAATTGATATACGATTTGGATATGAGGGTTTATATATGTGTATAAATATATATATATAGATATCATTATGCTAAAATCTGCATTCTGTATTTTTAAATAAAACATAACCTTGCTTGATAATAAACAAGTGTATGTGTGTGTATATATATATATATATATATATTCTTGTATACGTGTTATCCATTTGTATCTGTATGCATGTATAGTGGCACGTATATATTTTGAATTCAATAAGAGAATATTGCTGCCTTTATTATTAATGGAGCATGATAGTGAACATATGTAATAGAGAATATTTAGATAGGGCAAATTGATATATTTGTATTAGATAAATGAAGGATTGGTTTACATGGAAAAATAGATTATCTTTTGATTAAGATGAATATTTAGTAAACATGAAATGGTTGCTTTGTAAACCCATTCTAGATTCCATGTTTCTATTATTGTTTTGAGTTGTTTGGATGAAGTAAAGTGAATGATTATTGATTTGGGAATGATTGTGGGTTATTGTACAAATGTTTAAGTCATTTAGTGAGGTGAATATTAGAAGTCTTCCAGAGGCTTGGGAATTGTGTTATTGACTAAATGTTTATGTTGAACCTTGAACTTGGTTCATGTGATACTTGTGATGTGTTGATATGGGTCCTTTGCCATGCACTCTTTATTTGTATTACAGATGTGTTTGAGAGCGAGATGGTTCATGCCTTGCTCGGGTTAAGTACTTTTGTGGTTTTTGTTTATGTTCATGATGGCTTTGCATTGTTGGTTTTATTGGGTCTTTTAGTTGTTAGTAGGGGGAGTGGCTATCAATGGGGGTCGGTGCACTAAGTGGCAACCAAGATAACCCATGTGGGAGTATCTTTAACAAGTGATAACCTAATTAATAATCTAGGGGGTTGGGTAGATTCTAACTAAAATCAAGATAATTAGATGCCTCACCCATGCCTGTAGTGCTCATTTAGGATAAGGATGGGTTAAGAAGGCCTGGTTGACAAGATCAACCTCCTTGTCATCATGAAAGGAAGTTGGTTCTGCACGCGTTACCCTATGGGTTCAGCACCTAGTGTGAGGCAGCCAAGATAACTAAAGATGGGGACCAACGCCAAGTGTGAGGCAACCAGGATAACCCATGCCAAAACCATGTGATGACACTCTCCCCTACTGCAACCTAGGATTCCCTTGTCTTGTATTTCTCTTTATTTTTTGCATGCCTCTGAAAGCGTTATTATTGTTGTGTGTTGTTATAATGTACTTGTATATTGGAGTCATGTTAGCCCTTGTGTCGATCTCTTATCTTCATGACTATTTTGTGGTGGGACCTTATTGGTATCTCCTAGCATGGGGGGTGGACCTTAAGGTTCCACATGGTCAGGTGGAATGTGCCTTGTACTCCATTGGGTTTCCCTGTTGTTGATCGTTTGTGTGGTAGCTACTCTTGGTGATGTGGACTCCTACACTTGTTCCAATTCATGTGTAGTATCTTTCATATACTTATAATGTATTATAAATCAGTTATATCATGTAATGTAATTTTGAAGTGCTCTCCTCTCTTATTTGAGGAAACACTGTTGTAATGATGTAATGTTGCAATTAATTGTAAACTCTCTCTTGTAATGAAAAATGTAAATGATGTTAATTGTATATGATTGTTAAATAAATGATCTTTGATGTTGTTATATTGATGACATGAAATGGATGCTCTCATTGGTTGATCATATAATGTGATGGATCTAATGTACTCCTTAATGTTAGAAAAATCATGTTTAATGGATTAATTCTTGTTAGTTTGGTTAATGGGATTCTAGTAGCATAGTCATGGAACCTTAGAGGACTTAGGTTTAGAATGCAAGTTATTATTTGATCTGCAATCTTTAGTATGTCACACTTCAAAAAAAAAAATTTGTTTTGTTTTTTAGTGTGATAGTTTGTTGTCCTCTAGGGTTCTATGGTGGGGCATTACATTTACCTTAGAGATATTAGTTGAAAATTGCATTTTTATGTTTTTATGTCACACAAGCTTTTGTGCTAGATTTTTGGTCATTGTCAACTTGGCCATGTATGCCCATATAGATGTGAACACTTATAGTCCTTATATGGGATTATTCATTACCCCTCAATCATATTACTATATGGAGATCTATATTAGAAGGTGAATATCATTGTAAAACATACATAAATAATATTGTATTTGGTTTAGATCTCAAGATTAATACATAATATTCAAAGTGGCTTCTTTTGTAAGAAGAATTGTGCAATATCTCCCAACCCCAATGATTTATTCTACTTTTTAGCAGGTTAGATATTAAAGTGTATTGTCCCACAAACATCTCTTGTGTTGTGTAATCTCTATTCTATATTCTACAAAATATTATTACTGTATATATTTTTTATAAGTAGATGTCTAGATCCTAACAAGTATCAAATTATTGATTTAAATAAAATGAAAGAATATTTTTACATTTCTTTTTTGAACAACTAGTTGTTGATGTGTTTTTTATGCACTTCTCAACACATGTAATGCATAGGTGCATCACCTCTCTTGAAATACAATCTTTCACAATTAGATTGTAGAACACTATCCCAAGGTCTCTAATGTCAGGTCTTGACAGTGCTTGGAATATCTCAGTTGTTTCATGTGATTTGCTGGAATCACAAGGCAGGCTTATGGATGAGTTACGAAGTGGGGAAGTTGGATCTACAAATGGAGTTCTTAGGATGGGAGAGTTGTCGTGTGTTTGCTACAGCTTCAAATAGCAGTCTGGAACTCCATTTTATCATTGGATTTAGCTTTATAATGTGCAATAAACCTTGCCTAAGGTTATTATTAAAAAAATGAAAAAGGGCAGGGAAGAGAGGAAGTTCCTAGATCTAAAACTATAAATGAACAGTGATCATGGAGGTTGCTACAGTAGAAAAACTCCCTAAAATGGGCTTTGCTTAGCCAAGAGGATCCTACAATTACACAAAACCAGTGCAATCTTCTAAGAACTGCAGATTTTCAAATTACACACACACATCATGCACATGCAATCGAACTAAGTTGCAACAATAAAAGAAGGAAGCTCAGACTAGCTTTGCAAAGTGATTCATCATTAATGAACCACAAAAAGCATGAGCTAGAAATTCATCAAATACTGAAACAGCAATCACCATAACCACTTCCATCCAAGAAACTAACATGGAAGTAGAACCATGCATGCAAGATGATAAAAATCAAAGAGAACATCCATAAAATCATGCAATGTTGTCTTCTATTGCTGCAAATGCTTTTTACATCAACTCTCCAACCATTTACAAATGAGGGGAAGACCCCTATTTATAGTTTTCCAAAGCCCAAATGGATGGCTAGGATCAATTCACAATGAGTGGCTCAAATTTGCTTACATTAAGGTTTCACCTACCCCACAATATTCAACAATTTAAAATACATCTTTGTCTTTTCCTTGTTTTGACTTTTAGTGCCTAGGTGCTATAGTAGTTTTTCATCTTGCAAATTTCCCTTTTCACAATAGTTGAAACTATTTGAAAGTTGCCCCTTTTTGTTTGATGGACTTGCAGCATTGTTTATTGGATTAGGTAGGCTCCGTTTACAGATTTCCATCATTGTGGGATGGTTAATCCACCTCTTAATTTGATGGGGCGGGACCTGATGGATCACGATCGTTTGATAAGAAACAACACAGTCCCTCCTTGCCTCTGATTCCTGATAGACAGCTCATTGTCTTCTTAGCATCGGCCTTCTGGTGCCGATAGTCTGAATCTTTGCTTTCTTATGGAAATTGGGTCTTTTTTTGCATACCAAGTAGGTTCCTTTGATATCTTTAGTCCCTTCTTTGTTCCCTTCATATGTGAATCTTCATAATATAGGAAACAAGGAAAATTAGGATCAAGATAAAGCTTTAGAATTCAATCATATAAGTTAATCATATTCGCAACACGGCCAGATTAGATTTCACATTAATCCCTTATTAAGCAGTTCCCAAGCTATTACAATAGTCATTGAGATCAAAAGGATATCCATCATCATGGTACTTGAATATATTTTCAATGAGGGAACATCCCCAGAGGCGTCGAAACTCAAGTTATTGGTTGTCGTCAGACCAAAGAGGGCAAAAATTCATCATAGAATGTTCGTTTGGAATGGAAAAGTCCACGTGGAAGTCCGCAGACGGAACTCCACAGTCCGGGGTCACGCGAGGGTTGTGGCACTTTGTTTGTTCCACTTGGACAACAAATGGTACGACGGGGCCCGGGGTACCGGCGGATGAGGCGTTCATTCTGTTTGAAATGGTGAAACCCATGCAGCATCCCCAAAATATATTCTCGTGGGAGCGGACCCACGAGGCATGAAAGGAGGCCAAAAATTTTAAATTTGCAAGTCTCGACGATGAGCAGGGCAAGGAAATCTGGGGTCTCGGGCTTGGAGAAATATTTTTCCGTTGTTTCAAAGTTTGGGTTTGAAGCTTTTTGGATGACGACAGGAAGTCCGGAACCCGAAGACCGGAAGGATACGACCTAACAGCGGCCAACAAATAGAGAACTCACAAAATTGCCCTGGGTAGAGAAGTTCGGCTAGCCAAGCCCGGGGAACGCAAAGGATGGCCATTTTGCAACACAGCTCATGTTGGGGCTTGCTCGCATCATTCTTTACTCCTTTAGAGTAACTCTCGATACTTACTCATATTTTGCACCTAATGGAAGCAGAGTCAGGAGAGAATCAGGAACAAGAATCTTCTAACCCAAGCAGGGTCAGGTTCAAAACAAAACGAGATCGGACCTAGAACCATAACGGAAACCGAACCTAGAACCAACTAATGGTCCCAAGTTCGTCCCCCACTCCAGCTCCATCAGTTCATCACTAACATCAAGAGATTCGTCAAGAAGATTCAAACACATTAGAACATAGAAGATCCCCCAAACACAAACAACACGACCAAAACAAACGGGAGGAGACAAAGAAAACAAAGGAAGACAAAACCAAGGCCAAAATCGGACCTAGGAAAAACACCAAATGAAGACACAACACAAAGGAGAATAGCGGGAGCGGAGGTAGAATGCAACGAGAGTGGAGGTGGAACCAAAACAAGGCAGAGGTGGAACCAGAATGAGAGTGAAAGCAGGTCAGAACTAGACAAAGGCGAAAGCGGGACTGAAACCAGACAGAGGCAAAAGCATAACTAGAACCAGACGAAGGCAGAACCAAAATAGGGTAGAGGCAAGACCAGAACCAGACGGAGGTGGGACCGAAATCAAATAGAGGTGAAACCAAGACAGAGTGGAGGCGGGACCGGAATAGGGAGGAGGCGGGACCAAAATAGGATGGAGGTGGAACCAAAATAGGATGGAGGTGGGACCAAAACTAGATGGAGGTGAAACTAGGACAAAGCGGAGGTGAGACCAGAATAGGGTGGAGGTGGGACCAAAACAAGACAGAGGTGGAACCAAAACAGGACTCGAAACCTTTTGCAAAGTTTTGAATTCAATTCCCACCCTAGTTCCACTTCCAACGAAAGGAAAGGAAACGAAGGAAAAGGAAAACCAACCCAAACGCTGAACATAAGCAAAACAACAAAGGAAATAAGAAGAAAATAAGCAAAGCCATAACCGAAATGGAAACCGAACCTAGAACTTTGTGAAGGATCTAGTTCTAGTTTCATCCTGCGCCCCGAACCCACAAAGCAAAGAAAACAAGGTCTTAGGAGGAAAGAACAACTCGTAAGACCCAAACAAAACACCAAGGACAAACAAAAGACAAGGGGGGCCCACTTCTTGAGATGACATTCTTAAGACTCCTCGACCATCTGGAACTCAAAATAGGGGCACGCAAAACGAGACGAATGCAAAAGTGCCCCAAAAAAGCAAAAAGAGGGGGTCCCTGCCTACGGCTAGGCGTGTGTGAAAAACATGCACAACACTAGTCTACTAGTGTAAGGTGGTTCTCCTCATACATGATTTCACTTAAGGTAATGTTGCAAGATAGAGGTTATTTATACAACTATGGAGGTTAGTGGGATCAATAAAGAAGTCACTATGGTTATACATGGAAATAAAGGAGGAATAACTATGGATACAAATGGAACCAAAGTAGTGTAATAAAATATGGAGCAAGGTTTGGAGATACAATCAGGCACTACTAACCCAAGAAGATCATGTACAATCATTTAGGTGATAGAATAGAGCATTGTGTGATGATTTAAAGAAGACTCACTATTTGGATTCTCTTATTTTCAAGGAGGGAAAGTATTTTATCTACCTAGGCATATAATATTATGGGGTGACAAAGATGCTAGCATGTGATACACATGTTTGTAGATAGTTACATTGGATCATGGGTAACTTGTGTAATTAAGTATATTAGGTATTTTTTGGTCTTGGAATGGGTTACCCCTATATTATATTATTAGAGGTAGATCCAAATGTAGGAAGTAAATATCATTGCAAAAAGTTCCAAGAGTATTGTATTTAGTTTCAGTCTCATATTGCATATACAATGTGGAATGGCTTCTTTCACATGTAATATTATACAATGTTGTCATACTTTAAGGATTCACTATATTTTTAATATAGTGGGCATTTATGTACCTAGGAGTATGATATTATTGGGTGATGGATGCCAACATGTAACACACATATCTTTAGCTAATAATATTTAGTCAAATGGGCATCATATAATTAATTATGTTGGATACTTAGTCATTCTATATCAAGATTAGTAGTTAAACCCTCCAAAATTATGAAAGGAGACATATATAAAGGGGGTGCATGTCATTTACAAAACATGTGAATAGTATTGTATTTTTCCCAAGTCTCAAAGTGTTTATTATATTTCTAACTAAATTGCATAGTAGGGCATCTTAGCCCACAAACATCTTATGTTGTGTGATCTCTATTATATATTCTAAATATTATATTATTTAACATGTTTTATTAGTGGAAGATCATATCACACTACTACCTATGAGAATTTTAAAACATTAGAATTTAGGTATTGAAGGTCATGAACATCCAAGGGTGGAGATACAAATCAAGCTTTGTGGATCTAAATCAGACTCAATTATTTTCTCTCCTAGTGTAGTCATGGAGGATCCAACTATGGATTATCTAACCATACTAATATAAATTTCCCTCAAAACCACACAAAAAAATTCAAAGACTCAAACAAAGTTCATATCACACAAGAAATGTGTAGAACAATGCTTTATTGAACCACTACTTAAAATTATATCAATATATTATGTAGTTAGGGCTTGCAATCCAAATTAGACCTTAATCTTGAATCTTAATTGAATATGTTCCACCTATACAAAACTTAGCATTCATAGCTAAATTTTATTCATTTGTCATCAAGATCAATCATCCTTTTCTATTAATCCAATTCAATTTTTGGTCTTCCCCATTAGTTGGCAAATTTGTCAAGTCTTGGTCTTAGTTTTTTTACTAACAATTTTCGTAGGATAGTGGAGGTTGTAATTGTATTATATGATACAATGATTTCTTTTAAAGATTGTTGCATAGTGGCAAAAAAGTAGATTGGGAAAAAGTTGTCATGATTTTCTTAAAATGGAAAATTACTTGAAGAACCCTACCAAATATTAAAAAGAGACAATACCTTGGTGCAAATTTGAGATGGTGTAAACTCTTCAAAGTTCCTCCTTAAGACAAATTGGCTTAAGCCATCAATATTTTTTCCCACCCAATCTGGGTTCAAGTGAATAGTTTCTTCACCCTTGTTAACTTATGAAAATAATTGTAAGGGTTAAGCCATATTAGAATTCTAGAAAAGCATGCAAAATGGCTAAGATGGTGATTTTTTGTACCATTTTTAAGACGTCTAATTTTTTTGCTTTTAAGTCTAGTTGGATTGATAGGTTGAGTGCACTTTTTACATGGCAAAGGAACTCAAGAATCTTCATTGCCAAAGAGAAGGGGTTATGTATGCTTGGATTGTTAAAACCAATTTTAATGATTTTAAGTTATCCAAATAGAGTGGCAAAAGAAACCTCCGCCCAACTTTGAATAAAGGTAGTGATATCACTTAAGATATATGCCTTGGGTTTTAAGCCAATAAATATTCTACCTAACAAAAGGATGGCAATAAGTGACAAGTTCTACTTGTGTTTGAAAGGATGGCAGCATGATTTGAGAACACTTTTATAAGGATTTGGTTTTCCAACTTTTCCTCTAGTGCACTTTGATAATGGCTCAAGCATTCCATGTTTCCACCCTCACTTGTAATGATGCCATTTCAATCTAGGTGCACTTTATGAGTGACATTGTTGTAATAAAATCTCCAAAAAAGGTGTAAAACTTGTGTAAGGCACACACTTAAGTTGAAGAGGCCATTTAGACAAGTTTTTTATATGATATAAAATTGGCATGAATTATCCACCTCCATAACGAAGTGGAAAACATGCATAAAATGGTTGCCCAATTTTGATATCAAATACTAGAGATATTGATGTTTGAAGATGGAATCAAGACTAGGCTAAACAAAACCAATATCTAAAAATGAATTTGTGAAATTGAGAAAAATCACATGTATGAACAAAACGAATGATTTTTTTAGTATCGAGAGTTTTCCATTATAGAAAAGTGGCAAATTAATTATTATAGGAAGAAACACATTTAAAAACATATATACTTGACATATGACAAAAGAAAAGGATAAACAACATGTGAGGAGTCCTAAGAGGATAACACAATGCTTTACCTTGGAAATATTAGTTGAATGCATTTTTTTTCTCTTCATGCCACATAGGCTTATGTACTAGATTTTTGGTCATCATTGGGTTTTCCATGTGGACCAATTTATATGTGGACATTTACAGTCCTAAGACAAGATTATGCATTACTTTTCAATCATATTATTAAGGGGAGGTCTATATTAGAAGGTGAATGTCATTGTAAAGCACATGTGAAAAAAAAATGTATTTGGTTTACCTCTCAAGATTAAGACGCAATATGGATGGCTTTTTCTATAAGGAGAACTGTCCAATATTTTCCCAACTCAATAATTTATTATAGTTTTCACCATATTACATATTAGAGCAAAATATTGGTCCACAAACATCTCTTATGTTGTGCATCTCTGTTTTATATTCTACATAATATTATTACTTGATATGTTTCTAAAGGTGGATTTTTAGATGCTAACAAGTATCAAATTATTGATTTGCATGAAATGAAAGAAGATTTTCACTTTTTCTAAAAATACTATTCTACTTGGCATAATGTTGTCCTCATACATAAGTCCAATTAAAGAGATACTAGTTTCACAAGAAAAAGAATTATCAAGGGAGAAATAGCCATGTCAAATTGACCTTGCATATAAAATTCCTAGATACATTTTAGTTAAAAAAAATAAGGAAAAAGCAATAAATTTAGAGGCTTCATATTCTTCACACCTGCATTATACATAGAAGAGATTTTTCAAAATAGTTCATCATAAGGATTTAGAGTAAAATTAAGGGAGACACTGTTGTATTAAGTTAACCTTGTGAATTTGTCTTTGATGTATTTTTCAATGCTAGACTATAGAAAAAGATTTTTTCACATCACACATGTTTGATTAAGGCAATCTAGTATCTTTCAAAATACATTTTTAGAGCTTTTGAAAACATGGCCATGATCAGGAATCTAAGCAAATATTAAGGGATTGTTGGTCATCTAAAATTGAACTTCATAATTCCAATTTAATAATTTTTCAAGATGCAACCTTAGAAAAGTCTTCATATTTTGCAATCTAGTAAGCAAACTGAAATCCTTTATTGGTAATTGAAAGAAAATTTTCAAATCTACTTTGTTACATGCATATATTTTCAAATCTATGATGAAAATAAGGCATCCATTGAATGCAAGTTTTATTGAACGTATAGTTTTCATGGAGAAATATAAGTTTGATGGGAGTGATGATGATAGAAAAAAATGATCACAAGATAAAGAAATCTATTATGGAAACAGGTTTTGGGATAAAACATTTTTTCTATTTCCTACCAATTAAGTGTGGAAGATATATAAGTCTATTGGTATGACTTCTCTTCAGTAGAATGGAATTGTGTTTCTTTAGATAGGTGGGAGATGAATGAAGAAGGAAACAATGAGGATGTGGATAATGAGGAAGAAAAAGAAAATATTGATGATGAGGGTGGTGACAATAAGGAAGAAGAGGTTAAAGATAACAAAGAAGAATATGAAAAGGAGGTGGAGGATAAGAATTCAACTAGTTTAGCTCCAAAGAAGAAGCTTCAATATTTCAATTTCATAAATGTATTTGAGAAGATGATCATTGTATCCGCAAACCTTACTAGCTATTTTAACCTCATCAATGTTAACTTACTTAAGCAATGTTAAAATCAAACAAAGAATGTCAAGGAAATTTTTACATATGGTAAGAATGCTATTTTTTTTAATATTTGAAGCTCACTATGGACAAATATATTTTGCATTTAGATTTTTATAATTTGGATATAGAAGGTAATTTTTCAAAATAGTACATATTATGTGGAATGAAACAAGCTCATGATAAAGTGTATAAGATAAATTTAAAGAAATGTTTAAGGAAGATCAAAAGAAGAATAAAAGAAAAAATTTAAAAAACAACAAAAAGCAATGAATGCCTTTTCTAGTCAATATCAAAAGGAATGAGTAATTGAAAAAGATGAAGATTTAAATATTGTAGAAAAGAAGGTTCAAGAGTTGGCAAAAATGAAAATACATATGTGTTGTAAAGACATCCACATCATTATGAGAGACAACAATGTCAAAAACCGAACACTAAGAATCACAAGAATAATCAATATGGTTATACATGAAATCAAAGGAATAACTATAGTTATGCAGGGAATTAGAGGATAAATCTCTATGGATCTAGATGGAATCAAAAGATTGACACTATGGAGGTCAATGGATTGATAAAGCAATCAATATGGTTATACATGGAAACAAAGGATGAATAACTATGGATACAAAGGGAATGAAAATAGTGCAATGAAATACAAGGTTTGAAGACAAGTACAATCAAGCACTACTAACCCAAGAAGATCACATATGGATGGTTGGATGATAAAGTAGGGTGTCATGTGATGATTTATAGAAGAATCGTGATTTGGATTCTCATATTTTCAAGGAGGGAAGGTATGTTATGTACCTAGGCATATAATAATGAGTGATAAAGATGTGCACATATGACATACATGCCTAAGTTTAGTTATATTGGATCATAGGTAACTTGTGTAATTTATCATATTACGTAATGTGTTACCCTATATTAAAATTAATGGGCTGCCCCTACAAGTTATTATTAGAGGTAGATTCAAATGTAGGAAGTGAATATCATTGTAAACAATGAGAGAAGTATTGTATTTAATTTCTATCTCATGTTGGAGATATAGTGTGGAATGGTATATTTTGCATGAAATATTATACAATGTTGTTTACTTTAAGGATTTACTATATTTTTAATATATTGGGTATTTTTATGTACCTAAGCACATGATATTATTGGGTGATGGAGATGCCAACACATAACATCTATTTACCTAACTATATTGAGTCAAATGGGTATCTCGTATAATTAATTATGTTAGATAATTAGTTATATTAAGATTAGTAGTTACCCCCCCCCCCATTACTATTAGAAATGACATGCATACATATAGGAGGTGCATGTTACTGTAAAGAATATGTGAAGATTATTGTATTAGGCTTGACTCTCAAGATGGAGACATTATGGAGTGGCTTTTTGTATAAGGATTATTATGCAATGTTGCTCGAAAAGGGTTTATCTTTTTTACTACAATATTAAGGCATCTTGGCCACAAACATCTCGTATTATGTAATCTCTATTATATATTATAATATTTGGTAACTTTTTGCTAATGGGAGATCATAACACACCATAACCTATTAGAATTTGAAAAAAAATCATTTAGCTAGTGAAGGACATGACTGTCTAGGGGTAGAGCTACGAATCAAACTTTGTGGGTGTAAATCAAGACCCGATTATTTTCCTTCCTCGTTTAGTAATGGATGAAGGATTCAATTATGGATTATCTAACCATACTACATAATAGAAATATCTCTTTGAAACCACATAGAAATATTCAAACACACAAAGTTTGTATCACACAAGAAATATGTAGAACAATGCTTTATTAGTTAACATATTTTGCAGCTAGGGCTTACAATCAAGATTAGACCTTAATCTTGATTTTTAATTTAAAATGTTACACATATAAAACTCAACATTCATTGTTAATTTTAATCCATTTGTCAACAAGGTTGATCATCCTTGTGTGTTAACCCAATAAAATTTGTAGTCTTCCCTATTGTTGCCAATGATGACATGTCCTAGAATTGGTTTTTTGATTAACAACTTTTGCAAGATGATGGAGGCTTTAATTGGTTGGCATGTAACAATGGAAAAGTTTGAAGATCCTTATGTATTGACAAGGAAAAATATGAGAAAAAAAGGTCTAGTCATATTATTTCTTTTACTGATGATGTCCTTGAAAAACCCCACCAAATATTGGAAAGAGACAATACCTAGGTGTATTTGAGATTGTGCAACCACTTAAAAAATCCTCCTTAAGCCAAATTGGCTTTGGTCATAGACATTTCTACCTAATCAGTGTGGGTTCAAGTGAATACTTGCTCTACCCATGTTAACTTGGGCACACAATTGTGAGGGTTGAATCATATCAAAATTCTACCAAAACATACAAAATGGCTAAGATGGTGAATTTTTCTACCATTGTTAAGACCCCTAAGTTTTTTGCCTTCAAGTCTAGTTGGCATCAATAAGTTCAATGCAATTTTTAGTTGGCAAACCCACTTGAATCTTCTACCAAGGTTATGAAACATGGCCAAAGAGAGGTGTGTACCTTCTTGGGTTGTTAGAGCCATTTTTCATGATTTTAAGTTATCCAAAAAAGTGGTGTAAGTTTAAGAAACCTCCACCAACTTGGAATAAAGGAAGCAATGTCACTTAAGATATTGGCCTTGGGTTAAGGTACTAATTTTTTTACCCAACAAGAGGATGGCAATTAGTGGCATAGGATTTGCTTGTGTTTGAAAATGTAGCAACATGACATGAGCACACTTTTATAAAGGTTTGGATGTCCGAAATTTCCTCCTACACATTTTTATTATGGCTCAAATATTCCATAACTCTACCCTCACTTTGAAGGATGTCATTTCAATCAAGTTGCACTTTGTGAGTGGCTTTGCCACATAAAATTCACCCAAGGTGGAAAACTTGTATAAGGCACACACTTAAGTTGAAGGAGCCATTTAGACATGTTTTTATGTTATATAAGTTGACACAACTGCATGAAAACTTCACCTACATAAAGAATTAACAAACATGCATAAAATGGTTGCCCAAGTTTGGTATAAGGTGTTAATAAGCAATAAAGGTAGTGAAAAAGCATGTGCCTCGTAAGAAAGAATAGTCTTTGCTCAGTGAAAATTGGGATGACACCCATGACAATAGTCTTTGACTAGTGGGAGTTGAGGATAGCACTCGTGACTGTATTTCAATCACTTATGCTAGCAAATTTTTGAGTGGTAAAAGGTGGTAGGTTATGCACTTTAACCTGCCCTTAATTTCAAGCATATACCATACAATGAGAGTCATAGCCATAGTGCTCTAAGGCAAGTTTAAGCTATTTTTTAGAAGAAAATAGCATGTGTTCCAACTCACTTCATCACAAAATTTTATGGTTCCTTCCACATCTTTGTTGACAATTTTCATCTAGTTGCAAATTCAAAGGTTTGTTATAACTTCATTATAGGATTTCAACTACAAGTCTTTGGCCTTTTTGAACCCTAAGCAATTGATAGCTTTTGAGTTTGCTGATTGAAAAAATCATTCTAGTGTTTCATCTTCAATATGTTGTCCATTCAAAACCCTTTAATGCATCTAATTCTAATCAAGTCAGATTGATTAAATTTTTAGTAGATTCCTAATGGTGTCGGGTTTCAATACTTCAAAAGATCCATCAAGGTTGTCTCAAAGTCATAGTGGATGTTTATGTACAAATTGCAGTGGTTAATTTTAGCAATGGATATTCTACAATGTTATTTCCAAGCAATGGATGAAGGTATGTTTTAAAGCCACTTTACTTGATCATTTTAGATTATATTTATTTTAAGTTTCTTTCTTTTCACTCTTTTTACAACTCTAGAAGAGGTTGTTTAAATTTTTTTTTATAATATTTAATTATTATTTTCAAATCCCTAAAAGCATATCTCATTATACCTTTAAATAAATGGCACAATTTTTTCAAAATAAGAGTTGATGCTATGCTTATGCTACACAAATTGTTGTTCGAGTTGGTTATTTTGTATCTAGACTTATTATGTTGATAATTTCAATAAATAAATTCAAAGTAGATTGTATTAAGTCAAGCTTTGTATTGATGACATATGTCAATCTAAGTTGTGGCTTTGAATGCAACCTAGCTTTTTATTTCTTGAAATTTTGTTGTACTCATTCAATCTTTGTTTGCACTGAATAGCTAGTTCATGTTTTAGCTAGCTAGAAAATGTCACTTTTGTGTTGAGATTAGTTGTTTCATCTTTCATTTTCTAAAATTCTCATTTTCAAGGCACAACTATTAACAATTTGATGGATACATCTAAGGCGAAATTATAGGCATATAATCATTTTAATATTTGCAAAACCTACTCAATGAATCTTGTATAGAATCTATATTTGTATATCATCTATAGTTTTAAAGTCAATTTACATTTATTTAGATCTCAAGGAGCTTCCCCTCCAAATTTGAAAGTTTTAGCCCACACACTATCCTATTTTGTGTTGTCTTGCAAAAGGCAACTTAAAATGCTTTCTTTTGAAACGTGCAAATGCCCCTTTTGTGATGTGTGTGGAAAAATGTAAGCTTTGAAACTTCTTGTAGCCTTAACTCCAAACCTCCCTACAACCAATAATATCATATATGACACTATTAATTGGTAGGCTTCACTTAGTAGGTGTTACAATTCACATTGTGTTAATCTACTATAAACATTTGAGCAAAGACATGAACATGTTAAGAAAACCTTCATGATGCTCTAATATCAAATTGAAGGCATTCTTATGAATTTGTAGTATCACACTATAGAATTATAGTATGTTAGTTTGTGTGCTCAAAATGGAAACAACGACAAGAAAATGTTTGAGACAAGAATATAATGATTGCAATAGCTATGAAAACCTACAAAAGACAAACAAACACAAAATAAATATTTTGTTGATGCAAGATTTCTCTTGCATCACCTTCATGCAACCACAATTTGAGAGCATTCTTACTAAAGTTCTCAGCTTTAAGTAGCATGAGATTTGCATCCAAGTCGATGACGTTTGGAAGAGAGACATTCACCTTCTTAGCTCTCAAGGAATGCAACTAGTTCTCCACATAACTAGATCAGATGATAAGGTTGTCCAAACTTATCAAGGGAAATATCCTTGAGTCCATGGGTTACATGCAAAATGTTGTGGCAGCTAGGGAGCTCTATGTTTGAGTTGATTCCCAATCATATTCTATCTTCATCAAAATTAGCTTGGACTACCGACTCAACAATAGACAAGGCCCTTTCACTTTTTACAGGATGTATTTATCAGCCATGCTCCTCTGTTTTTTCTTTAATAAATTGTTGGTAGGCTGATGTGTACTTCAATTGATCATGTTGGGTGATGATCTCATATTGTTGGTGCTAAATTTCTATGTCATCATGAAGACGAGGAATCCCACTAGCTGACTTGAGAATGCTTAACTAAGCCAAATTTTTACATATTGCATCTTGTTCATGTCTATCAAATTATCAATAACTTTACTTAGTTGTTGAACGACATTGTCTATTCCATTCCATGATAGATTAGTTGTATAAAACTTACATGGAAAGTAATAACTGATAGAGGTGAATGCAGTTTCATCATCTTGGTAACAAGGAGGGCATAACAAGAACTAATAATACCTTCATTTTTTAAATACATTTGTATGATGATTTTAGGTTTCCCCAAATAATCATACAGGAATTTCATTTCTTTTTTTGCCAGAGATTCCATATTTTGTGCAAAAAGCATGTTTTATTGGTCTGCCACAACATAAATTTCTTAAAACCATTGCACACCAATGCTTGGTGGTGTAGTTAATATCACATTTGGATCCCACCCAAGACCATTGAAGTTGGAGGTAATATTGATGAGTCAGTGTTGCAACATCTCCCATAGTCTTGCTTTTTGGAGACCAGCTGCTTGGATCCTTTCATGGAGCAGTTTTTGGCTGAATGACATAATTCCTTGGCAAGGTGAGGTCATTTTGATTATCCAAGGCTACAAAAGTTAGTATGGAGATCAAGTTCACTCTTATTATATGATATGAGATTCCCTCACATCTCTACTGTTTTTCACATATTATGTGCATAGTTGACAAAAATGACCAATATGATTGGCATGGCATTAATATCAATAGTGAACCAAATTTTAAAATATTAATATCATAAACTGAAGGCTTGCTCTGATCTACTATAAATAATACGGCTACCCTGGGATGGACTGGAGCTGAATAGTTCATCTGCAAATATTTTGTCTTGATCTCCAAAACCCATCATAATAACATTACTTCTGACCAACAAATTAGGAATTAAAAGTTGAATAAAGCATGCATATCATGACCTATCAGCCAAGAAGATGGGTGGAATGAGGAAATGACTGAGGAAAAATATGCCAGCATTAATATTTCTTGAATGTGTAGAAATCTGCAAATCTAGTTACTGTTACATAACTCTAAGTTCCTAGCACACGGTAGAAAGTACTTTAAAACCAGTGGGTCATCCTATAACAGTCAAGTTCAAGAATCACCACAAAAATGACACATTCACAGCAATTATAGTAAATTTGCAACATTTTATACACTCAGGTACAATGATGGCACCTGCAAAGTTGCAGCAAAACTAAAAATTCACACAGCTAAAATGAAGACCTTCCACTGCAGCTAAAATGTGTTTAAAGTAAAGTTTGTGATAAATTAGAAAGGAGGCTCTCATATATAACTACAAGAAAACAAGCTTGAGAGTAAAGGGAAGCTCAAAAACTTTGGATGCAAGAAGACTCGGAGAAATCAATGGCTGCTTCCTTGGTCAGTCGTGTTGAGTGAGCTTTGACAGAAGAGTCCATATATAAATGTACCTACAGAATAACAACAAAGCATGTGAATGAGTATCATGCTAATGAAACAATGATTGTGTTTGATTTCCCTACTATTCTTTATAAAGAGAAGGATAAGCCACTAGCAAATCAATCTATCGGATTACATTAACTGGTATTTCATTGGTTTATTTCAATTTGGAAGGATAAAGATAAAATATATCTCCTATAAATCTCATTGTTATTAGGCACAAATAACAGAAGAATAATAATTTTAAATAGTTTTATCATGGCAAAGAGATACATTTACCTACCTGATAATTATCATAGGTGATCAGGTATTTTTAACAATCATAAAACAGGTATTTGTATTATACGATAGTTTGGAAAACAGTCATTACCTCAAATGTAATCATATTGGAAAATTCTAAAAATATGCTACCAACTTCGTATAGCCAATAGACATTGAGGGAAAAAAAAAACTCCTGAAGTAGCAGGATTAATATGCTCCACATTTAAGGGCTATTGCATTTTTTACTATGTAGAATGCTCTATGTGTCATTCCATGGTCTATGTTGCAGCACAGTCTAATAGTGCAAAATATCAGCTTGAATTGCAGCCCCCTTGTGCATTTGGCCTCATCTTTGCCCATTTGTCCAAATTTAACTAAGTATTGTTCCTCATTGCCCTCCATATCCCCATCAGTTGCTGAAAGTTGCAAAAAACCCAAAAAGTTCTACATCGGGGGTATTTTTTGGTCATTTTTCAAAGATAAGGTGGATTTTCAGAGTCTCCCTTCTTAGCATGCCTTTCCTTTGACTTTGGACTTTCTCATCCGAGCATCTCGACATGCTTTTTCTCTAACCCCCAAACTCAGACATTTTACACTATGTTATCTTTTGGAGTTAGAGTTTCAATCAATTTTTTACATGCATGCCTTGTGGCATGAATTTCTTAGTGTTAACAATCCATAACTCCCAATGTTTCCCTCCCTCCCTTTGTTTCCTTCATTCCATCAATTTGCATGATTTTGACAAACATTCGGACTTCTTTCATTCCCTTTCCACATCCTAACCTCCCACCCTCTTCTGCATCCCTGCCTTCTTCCTTTCCTGACTTCCAACCAAGTTTTATGTGCTTTTAGAAGTACAAAATTTCTGGACTTCTTCCCATTCCTTCTTCCTAACCTATGATCATTTCCAACAATTTCCCCTTTGAGCATTTTGCAAACTTGCGAGTTTCCAATGGACTCCTTTCATTTCCCCTCCACCTCCCAACCTCCAATTCCCCAATCATTTCTTGCATTCCTACCAATTCCCTTTTTGCAAAATCTTGTTGCACTTCCAGATTTCCTTCTTTTCTACCTCCACTTCCTTTCACCAATCTTGCACCAAATTTCCACAAAGTTTCCAATTGGCTTTGTCATGCCTTTCATTTTGTTTGCAGAGTTCCTTTGAAGCTTGAGATTTCTTACCCCCATTTTTACATTCTTTCCCTACATGCTTTCCCACATTACCTCCAATATTTTCTTACGAACTTTTAGTGGACTTCTGAACTTCCATTCAAACATCTCATTCCCTTGTTGAGTTCTACATCTCTCTCCTGCATTTCTCCACATTGCTTCCATTTTGTGGAGTTTCAATGGACTTGTAGACATCCTTTGTTATGTCCAGTCCTAACCTCCCATCTTGCATCAAATCCCCGCATTTCCTCTTGTTCGCCTCAACCACTTCCCTAAATTCCCAAAGATGCCATTAATGACCCAATTTGACTTCTACAACTACTCTAGAAGAATTTTCTTGCCTAAAAACCAATGTCCATACCAAGGGCACGGATTTTCTTGCAATATCAACAATGGAAGATGAGAGGAACAATGCTGCCATGAATGTGGTGGGTGGAATTCTAGATGCTAAAGATCTTCATGCAAGCTCCAAACCGCCCATTCAATGGATCTTGTGGGGATTTCAACTTGTTTCACATGCCACATTTATGATATCTAGTTCTCGGGTGAATTCCTACAAGCAATCAGGCAACTGAACAAAACACTATATATACCAGTTCATTTGTCATTCATATAGTTGGTCAATTTTGCATTTCCATACGACTACAAGTGTTGAGGATTATCTAAGATTTCAACTCTTACACATCCGATTGCCTACAAAGCAACATGTTTTGTAAATCTCAAAGAGGTAGTAAATTTGAAACTGATGTCTATAACTAAATGTCTCCTTGACCATTTGTAGATCTTCAAGGGCACTTCTATGTGACAAATCATGACAACATTCTAGCATAAGGCTTCCTCTTGCTACATTTTCCAGTACGATAGTAATAAGGATTTGATAAATGCAACAACATTGGAAGTCATAGCAAGCATTGTTTGTAATGATCTCTTTTTATTGCATATGGATTTTTGAAGTTTGGAGATAGATTATTAAACATGTCCGGTTGTTTAATATAATTTCTCTGTTGCTATTTCAATATGTTGTTTTTCTAGATTAAATGTGACTCTGTAACCAAATGAATAAGGCACTGGCTCTAGAAATTTATGATCCACCATACATTCAAAACGAAAAATATTTTACACCAATAGCTTAGGAGTAGAACAACAATTTGTATGCATCTCATGATTCAGCAATTCAACCAAGGAAACATCTTTAACAGACCATAACTGCTCTTATCTTCAAGAGTCATGATTTGCATGCATATATCTTGCAATTGTGCAATGTTCATATTAGTTTAATTGAGGTTTTATATGCAGTAGGTTAGTCTTTGGTCTAGTGACAACCTTTGGGACCAAGTGTACATTGGGTACTACTATAACTCTTTCAATTTGTTTATCTTTAGTTGTGATTAATCTATTGAGAATACCTCTAGGAACATCCTCTTAGGTTTAGTCAAGCTTGAAATATGTTGATGCATAGAGTTGTAAGTCCTTAAAACTCCAAAGGTAAGCTTCTCTTGAGCACTAGGGGTATGAAACTCAAGAAGTCTTCACCCTTATGTTCAAGCAAGACAACTTTGGACCATTTTACTAAGGTGGGTAAGATCTTTGACTTTTGGCTTTGGTAGGCCAAGGGGAGCTTCCCTAAAGTGCTATTTAGACACAATTATAGGGAATGGACATGTACCTTGCCACAAACTATACCTAATGCATAGTATACTCTATTAAGATTGTCACTTTGTATCTGTATGATAGTTTGATAATACAAGATCCTAAACCTTCTTTAAGCATATGAACTACTATACAAAGTGTCTAAGGATATTGTTGGAAATATTGTTGTCATTGATGTCAAAGAGTGAACACAACCACTGCCATCATATTGCTGCTATGAAAGGAGGATCAATTTAGAAGTTATATGCAAAGAATAATTAAATAAAACTGGGAAATATTATTGTATTTAAAGTCAGAATTTTATCCTTATTGAGCTGACCCATATTGCATCATTTTGGTGCCCAATTTATGGCACTCATATTGGGTATTTTGCCCAGATTTTATGTGGGCCGACCACACATAGGATGTCGCCCTCTTTCAATGAAGTTAAAATTAAAGTTATTACTTTTATTTGGGCTGACCCCTCTTGGATGGATCGCCCACTTTGGGAGAGTCACCTCTCTTGGGTAAAGAGGTATTTGATGAGGTATAAAAGAAGATAAGTTGGAGATGTGAGAAGCAAGAATTTAATCCAATATCTTTCCATATACTATCAGACTTATAAGCAGATTTAAAAGAGATTTATGAGCAGATTTAAAGGAGATTTATGAGCAGACTTAAAGGATATTTATGAGAAAATTTAAAGGAGATTTTTTAGCAGATTTATAGCAGATCTACAAGCAGATTTTATGAAGGAATTTGACATGATTATCATGCTTTGAAGAAGCAATATTCAAGAAGACGAAATTTTTGTTCCTTTGGAGGTCAATGCCTCCTAATCGAAGAGATTGGTGTTTCTTGCTAAATTGGTGCTTAGTGGTGGGGAATAGTGTCTCCAGTGGGTTGGTGCCTACAAAGATTTGTAAAGAGAATTTTATTGTTGACTAGATTTGGACAGTAGATCCAAGCAGTCTTTTCTCTGTGGTTTTCTCCCGAAAGGGTTTCCACGTAAATCTTGAGTCTCTTAGTTGGTAGATCTTGTGTGATTGCTATTTTCACGTTGATTTTTAAATGAGTAAAATTTAATCTTATGTTGATTCACCTCCCTCGCCTCTCCCCCCTCCCTTCTTATAAGTGTTTGTGCTCATCAAATATGTTCTCGATAGCCCCTAATGCTATTATACACATTTAGATATGTAATGTCCCCTTTTTCCTAGGATCTGTATCAGAGCAGTGGTTAGCCTACTATTTGGTTCTCGTAGGCTAATGAGACGTTCAGGGGACCCTTGTAGGGGATTTAGGGACTTCAGCAAGCTTGATGTTTCCATTCCATCATATTCAACTCAATGATCTGGCATATTGGTTGGTAGGCCTTACAGAAGCAGTTCGGGAGCTCAACAGTCAAACTTGCTATTTATAGTAAGTTACACCAGATTCAATGGTTTCACGCCAGCAGAGGGAGTTTGGTGTCAAAGGCACTCTCAGGAGGTTATACTCAGTTCTTTGTTGAGAGTCCCAGCTCAAACAAAACAACATCAACAGATCGAGCCAGCAGAGGCTCCACGAGAAGGTTACCCGGAAGAGGAGCAGACACGGGTTCCTGAGAAGAAGCAATAGGGTCAACCTCCACAGAAGAAAGATCCAAAGGAGGAGTACACTTTAACAATATTATATTAAAGTGACTTTATAATTTAATGTTATAAAGTATTTTCAATAAAGTAATTTATGTTATGGCATTATAAAGTGATAAAGTAACTTTATTTTAAAATGTTATATTTTAAAAGTTACTTTATAATTTATTTAAGTGGCACAACTTTCAAAAAGGCCAATATTAATTAATTATACAAAAGGACAAAGTGGCATGGGTTTTTGAGAGAGGATTATTATTATTTTATTATTTCAAAAGTACAAAACCCTAAATTGGGTGTGGGGATTGGAGAAGGCTACAAGGAGAAAAGAACATCATTTTTTATTATCCAAGATTATTATTTGCAATCATAAAAGTTGAGCAACAAGGGTTTGCAAGTATGGAGTCCCAAGCTGATATGAGGATGAAAACCCTCGATTAGGACAGAGTCTATAGGTGTGGAAGATCACCCAAGGTCTCTTGTTTGGATGGTTTAACACAGAGATCATCATCTGAGCATTCACAAATTTACTTTGAAGTTTCATTCAGCATTTTCAATTTACATTAGCAGATTAGAATAAGACAGAGGTCATTTTCGGCAGTTGTACAAGACCTACCTGGCATGTTCCGGGTAATGAATCATATGTAATCTTTGAATCATTAATTAAATCTGGTTATTTATTTTTTGCATCTGTTTGGAAATTAGTTTATTTGCAAACATCTATGTTTTGTATTTCCTGGTTAAAACCCCAGATCAAAAGGGGTTATTACAAGATGTGGCAATGGATGAAACTTGAATCAACACAAACTAAAAATGATATTTAAATTTGTTTTTTTGGGTATGTTGGAATGATGGGAAGTTAAGCATGCAACAGACAGGTGCCTATATCTAGTTGGGCAAATAGAGTTAGGAAGTTTCAAACACAAAAGGATGCAATGACTAGAATCCACTTGCAAATCTAAATAAAGATATTGCTCAAGACTACACCTTCAAACCCTACGCATAGGCTAGGCTCTATGCATACAAATGAGAAGATGGATGAAATTGCAAAACATTAAAAGAATCTAACTTAGTAATTCATGGATAAACTCATACATTTTTATATTATTCTAAAAAGATACCTTACAAAAGCTTTGCAAGGATTTTAAAATAATCTAGCTAGCTAACTAATAAAAAATAACACCCAAAAATGCATATAATATACATAGAGACATTCAAATAACATCGGATCTACACATTTAATTTGTTCTTTAGAAATTACAATATCTCATTACACATTGGGGATAAAACCCATATCATTACAATACAAATATCTCAACCCTTTGCTAGAAATCAAAATCCTAATGGCATGCAATAGTTTTTTCCTTGTTCTTTCTTTGCAACCTATTTTTCCCTCTACTAAATAGTGGAAATCTGCAAATATATATCATTTGATGCATTCAAGCTACCTTGAGAGAAGAAACATGGCCACTTGCAATTGCAAAGCTCACCCATAATTGGTCACATCACCATCACATAGCCATGTACCTGGAAGTGTGTGGAAATCACTCTCTAGTCACGTTCATCTTCAAGCTCTTTGATAGCTCTCTACGATGTGCTTGAGGGAAAATAACATTGTAGCTAAATTCTTGCGAAAATTCATTGGAGAAGTGGGCATAACATTTTGAAGTAAAATGTAAAACTGTAATGTCCCCATTCTCGGAGTGACATCTTGGAGATGAGAACTAGCTAATTCATCATTCCCGCGAGCTAGCCATCTTGGTGAGGGAATGTTATTTTGGCCAAGAGAATTATATTTTGATGAGTTTGCTATTGGAGGTAAAAAGGGAATTATTTTTAATGAAGAATAAAATATACTATTTATTATATTGTATTATTATTTTATTTCCCACTTGCAATGCCAAAACAATTTTATTAAAAATAAAGGAGTCTAGGAGGGGAGTCATAAAGCAAATAAAATATTATTATATTCCCTAGGTGGTCAGCTCACTTTATAAGCAAATGAAATATTATTATATCTAGATGGTTGGCTCAATTAAAAGAAACAAAATCTGATTTCTTCCTAAGTTGGTCTTGGCTGGGGCGGTTAAAGGAAATATAAAAAGAAGGCTTCAAATTCATTTGAGGACATGAAGAATTGAATTGGCTTTTGCATTTGAGTTGTCTCTTGGCTGAAGATTAAAGTTCAGTATGATCAAGGTGATGATCCCTTGACTTTTTGGGTATGGAGATGGCCCCATTCCTATCTTGAGAGGTGGACATATTTAGTGTTCATCATTAGAGCAAAATTTAATGGCCTTTGGCCAAATTTTGATCATAGGAGAATTCAATTTGAGAAGGACCATTGGCAGATTTTTGTGAAGCTATTTTCAGTCAAGGAGTGAATCGATTTCATCATTGAGAAGGATGATTTTGGGGGATTGATTTCAGTCTTTGGAGAAAGACGATTCTGTTCTTGGAGGTTCGATCTCAGCTTGCTTGAAGAGGAAAAATTGTGGCATCTAGGCAAGAGTTGGCGTTGTCTTGTAGGGGTTCGATTTGGTATTAAAAGGGCAGATAAAAATTAATTGTGGCTCCACAGTTGTTCGCTGGTCTTCACCTATACCAGCCGCTGCCATTTGCATAGGGAGGACAACTTCTACAGGAGTTTCAAATTACTTCCAGTTCGATGCCATCACAGTCTAGGCGATTTCCAGGTTCATACATTGGCTGTAATCTTGCCGATATACTTGCATTGTAATAGGCTAGGTCTGATGGCTATCCTTAAACAGTGATATCATTGTATATGTTGTCATTGAATTTAAAGAGATTTGCATTATTAGTTGCTGTCATAACATTTGCATTTGTGTTGGTAGAAATCTCTCATACTTCATTGTAATCGCACCTATCTAGAGGGCGAACATTACCATATGATTTCAGTCATTGTAATCCATTACAATCATATGATATCAATATCATGAAGTTAAGGTTTGACTGCAAACTGTTTGTAGAAATGTCTCATTGTTGTAGGTGAACTTTTGAATGAGTATTTGTCATTTATATGCACTGGATAATACAAAAGCATCTTGCATATCATTTCTATTTCCTTGGTAGTTGTCTAGCATTGTTAGATAAGCATTCAAACACCATTTACATCATTCCAAACAAAGAACAAAGCAAACAGAAAACAATTACCAGCAGTTGTCAGCTTGCAAGATAAGTGTTTGTCAAAATTCCTAGGGCAGCAAAACAGAGATTTTATATCAGATTAGGCAAGGGTTCTTACAATAGTATCAAAGCCAAGATTCTGCCAGCCTTTGGGTTTGATTTCAGTCCTATTTGCAACAAAGTGATAGGTACAAGAGATATATTGCAAAGGAAGAGAGAAAACACACACAATGGGCACATCCTTACCCCGAACAGGACACATTATCAGCTGCAATAGCAGCAAGACAGCGTGGTATTGAGGTTGCTTGAGCTAGCACCATGGGTGATAGGGGAGGTAGTCTACCAAGGCATGAAGCCAATAATTAAAAAAAGGGAAGCAACGGATATCATGAGAGGTATTGCAATAGGGCAGCAGCATGTAGCTGATGTTTTGCAGCAACTTACAGCAGCTATACAATAGATGAATACTCTTAGAAGACAAAATCATGAGCATGAAGACAATGGAAGTGTCGTTGGGACTCCAAGGGCACAAAGAGCACCTACTCATACCACCGATAGACCTTTGCAACCTACATTTGTGAGGAATGAACCAGAAGAAGAGAATGCTGAAGTAAATGAAGATGCATCATTCTCGGATAATGTCATGACTATGCAGGATGAATGGGATTTGTTACCACCACAAGTAAAGGAGCATTTGACCTTTGACTGATACATGAGTCAAAGGAGGGAGCACAATAGCAAGGCCAGATAGAAGGCCAGTGAATCAAAACAAGGACTTAAAACATGCCACAAGTAAACTCACACTTCCAACATTTGATGGTAGCGGAAAGATAACAGCAAGGGCTTGGATTCACAAATTGGATACCTTCTTAACCCTTCGACCTATGGGAAAGGACGAGGCAATCAAATTTGCAACCATGTATTTAGAAGGCATTGCATGCGATTGGTGGCATCATGGTTTGGTTACTCAAAAACCATGGATTGATTCATTCTTATGATGAGTTCAGCAGGAGTTTGATAGCACGGTTTGACATGAAGGACGTGGAAGTGTATTATAGGGAGTTGGCACAACTCAAACAAAGCAAACATGTGGAGACATACATAGAAGAATTCCAGAAGACTGTTGTTATGGTTCCTAATATGTCCGAGAGGAGGGTAGTCATGTTGTTTATTGAAGGTCTTAATGATAGGTTGAAAGGCATACTTAAGGCACTTAAACCTAACACATTGCAGGATGCTATTCAGCTTGCTTTAGACCTTGAGACTTCACCTACTTCATTGCAGCCTGCTAAGAAGAATTTCAAGAATTTCAAATCGAATCCAAAATCATTCAATAAGCCCAAGGTTACACCTTCTTCAGTGATCAACGATGACAAGAATGAGCTCAAGAGGAAGAAGCTATGCTTCACTTGCAAACAGCCATGGGACCCTGGTCATAGATTCCTTGGGAAAGGCAAGGAACATCTTATTGAGATCATATCTGATTTAGATGATGAGGAGATCCCTAATACAAACTCAAAGAGTGAGAAGGAGCATGAGAATCAGCCTCATATTGAGCCTATGGAGCATGATGATACTCAATAGGTTATCGTTGCTTCACTTTCAGGAGTTCCACGATATCATTTCTTTCGTGTGAAAGGAGTTCTAAATGGACAACGATTTATATGTTTGGTTGATAGTGGAGCCATGCATAATTTCATTGATGAGGGATTAGTGGCTAGGAAAGGTCTTCATGCAGAGGAGTTTCCAGGATTTCAGGTGACAGTGGCCGATGGGTTTGGCATGAGTTGTACCAAGAAAGTTTCACAACTAAGCATATAGATGGGAGATTACACATTGACAGATGACTTCTATGTGCTTGGTTTGGGTGAGATAGATGTGGTGCTAGGCATCTAGTGGCTTCAGTTTCTTGGGAGGTATGTTCAGGACTTTCAAAAGATAAGAGTTAGAGTTTGTATCAGATGGGAAGAAAATCGTGTTGAGGGCTTTGTCAAATGGGAAGCCTAGAGTGGTTTCAGCCAGGAGGATGGAGACATGCTTGGTTTGGGTGAGATAGATGTGGTGCTAGGCATCCAGTGGCTTTAGTCTCTTGGGAGGTACATTCAAGACTTTTAGAAGATGGAGTTAGAGTTCGTATCAGATGGGAAGAAAATTGTGTTGAGGGCTTTGTCAAATGGGAAGCCTAGAGTGGTTTCAGCTAGGAGGATGGAGACATTATTCAGGCATGAAGATGTGGTGTGGGCAGCCCAGTGCTTCATTTCATCTAAATCTCCTTCTAGTGATACACCTCATCATCATGTGGATATTCAGAGGGTTTTGGATAAGCGCAATAATGTGTTTAGTGACATACCCCCTAGTTTACCTCCTGACCGTGGATTTGAGCATATTATAGAGTTGGAGGAGGGCTCTAAGCCCGTCATTACAACACCATACAGACATCCTAGGCACTTCAAGGAGGAGATAGAGAAAATAATTAAGGAGTTGCTTGGGATGGGGCATATCCGACCTTCATCTAGTCCCCTTTGCTTCTTCAATTGTCTTGGTGAAGAAGGATGGGACCTTGAGAATGTGCATTGACTATAGCGCCTTGAACAAAAGGACTATCAAAAACAGGTACCCTATACCCAGGATCATGAGTTGCTAGATGTGTTACACAAGACCGTGAATTTCTCCAAGATTGATCTCAGATCAAGATATCATTAGATTCGTGTCCAAGCAGAGGATGTTCACAAGACAACATTTAGATGCCACTTTGGACACTATGAGTTTCTTGTTATGCCCTTTGGACTAACTAACGCGCCTGCTACATTCCAGTCTTGTATGAATCGTATATTTAATAAGCAGTTGCATAAGTTTGTCTTGGTATTCTTCAATGACATCTTGATATACAACAAATCTTAGGAGGAGCATCTTCGACACCTAAATGAGGTACTTGGTATTATAGAGGTTTAGTCATTGTTTGCGAAGGCGTCCAAATGTGAGTTTGGACTTAAGGAGATTCTTTATTTGGGCCATGTGATTGGGGTTAATGGTGTACAAGTTCATCAGGAGAAGATCCATGCTATACTGGATTGGCCACCACCAAGGAACGTTTCAAACTTGAGAGGGTTCTTGGGACTATGTAGTTACTATAGGAGATTTGTAAAGGGGTTTTCACAGTTGGCAACACCTCTTCCAGATCTTACCAAGAAGACGGCATTCAGTTGGACAGATGAGGCACAGGCAGTATTTGATCGGCTCAAGGATGTTATGAGTTCTTGTCCTGTGTTGGCATTACCTAATTTTCCTCAGCCTTTTGTTCTTGAGTGTGATGCTTCAGGAGAGGGCATAAGAGCCGTATTGATGTAGAATCGTCATCCCATTGCTTATGAGAGCAGGAAACTACGAGATGCAAAGAGGCTATATTCCACCTATGAGAAGGAGATGTTGGCCATCATGCATGCATTGGCCAAGTTCAGACAGTACTTAGTGGGTGGCAAATTTGTGGTTAGGGCAGACCACAACAGTTTGAGATACTTCTTAGAGCAGAAGTACCTTAATGAACGGCAACAAAAATGGGTCAGTAAGATATAGGCCTATGATTTTGACATTGAGTATGTTAAGGGCAAGAAGAATGTTGTTGTCGATGCACTTTCTAGGAGACCTACCCTTTGGCATGCGAGCTCGTGGATGGACGGATTCAGGATGATAGATATCAAGTTGTGGATGATGTGATCTATTATAAGGACAGGATATTCCTAGTATCCGAGTCCAAGCTCAAACAATAGATATTACTAGCCATTCATGATACACCTACAGTAGGGCATCCAAGTTTCTTCAAAACCTACAGACAGGTCAGAGAGAGATTCTCATGGAAGGGTCTCAAGGATGATATCATGCAGTATGTTAGGGAGTGTTTGACTTGTCAGCAAAACAAGTGTCAGTATACTTTCCCAGCAAGACTTTTACAGCCATTGCCTATTCCAGAGCAGAGGTGGGAGAGTATATCTATGGATTTCATTACGGATCTTCTGAAGGTTCTTGGACGAGATTGCATATTTGTGGTTGTTGACAAGTTGACCAAATATGCACACTTCTATGCTATACCATTTGATTATTCAGCTCTACAAGTGGCAGAGTTGTTCTTTCGAAAGGTGTTTCGATTGCATGGCCTCCCTTAGACCATTGTTAGTGATCGGGATAACAGGTTTCTCAGTGCTTTTTGGAAGGAGCTTTTCTGATTAGCTAGTATAGAGTTGACACCGAGCACCAATTATCACCCTCAAACAGACGGGCAGACGGAGATTGTCAATAAAAGGGTTGAGGGTTATCTTCGCAATTATGTTGCAAGGTAGCAGCGTGCTTGGATTAGGTGGTTGTACTTAGGAGAATATCGTTATAATACCACCTATCATATGTCGATTGGCATGTGTCCATTCAGGGCGTTGTATGGATATGATGTATTATCTTTCGTGGACTTAGCTTTTGATGACAGTAGAGCTCCTAGGGCCAAGGAGTTATTGCAGGATACTCAGGACATCCTTAAGGTACATAAGGATAATATTTAGCAGGCACAGAATCAGCAGAAGATGTATGTTGATAGACACCGTGTGGAGAGGACGTTTTAGGCATAGTTGTCGAGAGACGCGTCTCCCCCCATCAGAGACACGTCTCAGAGACCGGTACCGTCTACGGAGACGTCTCCAGGAGGTTGAAGACTTCCGCCGAAGTTTCCCAAGTACCCTGTCGTCTCCTACTGCAGAAAACGACGTCTCTCGCTAAAATACCTAAAAAAACTTTAAAGTTTAAACATTTGAAACTTTAAAAATTAAAGCATAATGTATTTGACGCGTCTAGGAGTGATTAAATCATTGTTTTGAAAGTTCAATGTCATCATATTTTCAGATTTTCTATAAACTACTAATTTTATTTTTAGATTTTCTATAAATTATTAATGTTTTTTTTTAAATTTATATTAAAAAAAAATGGCGTCTCCAAGTACCCCCGTCTCCTATTTTCAAAAAAAAGTCGTACCAATACCAGTCTCCTGTACCAGAACCAATACCAGTCTCGCGACAACTATGGTTTTAGGTAAATGACTTGGTTTTCTTGCGACGTTTGCCATATAGATAGAGCACATTGAAGAGAAGTGGTGTAGAAAAGCTCAAGCCACAGTTTTATGGTCCCTACAGGATTGTGAGGAGAGTTGAGGAGGTAGCATATGAACTTGACTTACCAGCAAGCAACAGGATCCATAATTTTTTCATGTATCATGCCTCAAAAAGGCTTTGGACTGTAATGTCCCCAATTTTGCGTCAGCATTTAAGTTGAGTAATTAATTCAAGTTGTTGAAAAAAGTGAATTATAAAGGACAACTTAAATTAATGATGCAAACTAAATTAAATGGAAAAATTAAATAAATTATTTAAGTTACTTTAATAAAAAAGAGAATTCTCAAATGAATTGAAATATAAAGTTAGAAAATAAAAGAATGAGAATTCCAACAATCACCAAGAGTTACAAGGAGGAGTTGAATAAAAGAATTGAAGGAGTTCATTTCTGTAGGTTGAATTTGGTTTTGGTAAAACAAGGATTTGGCTGGATATTTTCCAGAACTTTGTGAGGATAGATTTCTCTTCTCACAAGGATTATCATCTTCGGAATTGAAAGATATTCTTTGGATGATTTGCTGACAGTTCTACTTCAAGGGCTGTGTTGGTGCTTAGATTGTTGAAAGTAATGAATTTATGAAGTTGTGGTATATGAAGATAATCCTAAAGGTGATTTTTACTTTCAAATATACAGTGCAGACTGCAGTATCAAATTGATAGTTGTTGAGGATATCGGTTTTGTATTTCCAAATTGGTTGGTCGATTCCTTTGTACATTCAATCAAAAAAGCATTGGGATTGATGTGAATATTTGGAGGAATCATGCTACTTCAAACAATCGTTCAATGGGTAATTAAAAGAATTGTCGTTCTGGTTCCTTATAATTCCAAAAAACTGTTCATATTTGGCAATGTTGGAAAGAATTGTAATTCTAAGAGGCATGTGATGTCCCCGCCTCTTTTCTAGGAAAAAAGGCAATTGAAATTAATTAATTAAATATTCAAATAGTCCTCTATCTATTTTTAAGGCTTTTGAAATATTTAATTAATCATTATTGGACTTTATTAAAGCTATTGATAAATGATAAATATTTGAGACTTTATAAAGTCTTAATTCCAAATTAAAATGGACTATGTTGCCATAACGCAAAAATGAATCAGTTGCCATAACGGAAAGGTGTTGGTCTTTCTTAAGGCATTTTGGGCGAATTCGGAAAGGATCACGGATTTTTGATTATTGTTGGTTTTGGTATTGGAAACCTGAGAACGAAACTCTCAGTGTTTGTCGCCATTGCTTGGACGAAAAACCCAGCGTGGCAGTTCATAGTTTCATGTCTGGTTTCTATCATTGGAGCCGGAATTGCAAATGATGGAGTATTAGAGGTGATGGAGAATTTATCATTGGAAAAGATGTTTATTCTGTATGTTGGTCGATACAATACACATTCTCAGTTTTTGTGATCGTGTCTTTCACGGGCCTTAGATTTACATTGAACAAAAACATTTTATTGCTATGCTGTTTGGAAGAGTATGAACTGGTCATCTCCTGACATTTGATGAATGCTAACGGGACTAAGGGAGTCTGCCTTCGTCGCCTTTATTTACTGTCGTTCAAGATTTTGCATAACGATGGTATTCTATATGCGTTGTTCATTCATTCCGTTATCGGGATTACTCATCTCTTGGAGCTTCTAAGTATCCTTGTCTAGCCGAATAATCTGAGACCATCATTGACACAGGAAGCACTTGTAAACAGAAGACCATTCCCACGCCAGTTGCATATTATTCCAGCATGATACCCATACGGGCACTGTGTTGAGTTATCCGATTCTTATGTTCCCATTTGTGCATATCTGGAAATATTGATTGTGCCGTTGATGACGTCTCAGTATATTATTGGTGTGATTGTGCATACATCCTCTGTTGGTGTGGGGTTGCTCTACTTGGACGGGAACACCCAGTCAGGTATCAGTTTTAAGTTTCTATACATACTGGGCAAATCATGATAAAACGGGTATGTAAGTACCGAATATTATAATCCATGTTCCTGCATCAAATATACAATGATGAATAGAAAACAATAATGTTTCCTGCGTGTTTGGTCCTGATGAATAAAATATGGACATCTGTTCCTTTATATCTGTTTATGTATTTGGAGTCGCCCAGTTTATATATAAGTGCAAACCAAAAAAGATTAAAGGAATCTTCTGAGCCTCTATTCTAGAGGTATACGAGTTATCATATTTGATGGTCTGATGTCAGATATTGAATATAAACATTAACGGCTGGATACAGCAACAATCTGTTCATTTTCAATT